>JAQGAW010001538.1:0-18650 GCA_034698025.1 Phthiracarus crinitus
TTCTTGAACACCTCTCTAACTTGAACAAAATTTGTTGTCCCATTCAATGTTCAAGATATAGAGGTTTTACTGTATATATAATTGTAGTTTGCATATGACTAATCACATTGAAATTATAATCTAAAATAATTATAAATTTGATTAATCGTCAACACGTCAAGATTGAGCTGAGTTCTGAATTAACCTATTCGTTAGATTTATTTCCCGAATTGATTTCTGAGCTAAACTGACAATGAACTTAAGCTTTTGTGATTATTCCGTATTATGCTTTAATGAAATTTATTCTTGAATAGATTTCCAAAAAATTATCTGAACAAAAAAGTTTGTCAGTCAAGTTAAGGGAACATAAAATAATAATAATATAATTTAGAGATGTAAAACTTAATTTTTACGTGTTTTTATTATTTGCATAATTTTACTTATTTACTAAAGATGTTGTAATGATTTAAACTTTTAAGAATATTTTTCAACCCAAGTATTTGCGATTAAGCAAAGAAAATGTGATTTTAAAAATAAAAACGATTCAGCTTGGATTGAAAGTGTAATAAAAAACAGTAAACATTTACTACTAAACTGAGCATATGTGAACTTATCGTATTTTTTTATTGTCCATACTTCCGGCGCGAAACGACGGAATTGCAAATTTGATTGAATGCTTAGAGAATAAAAACAGGATTCGTGTGCGGGATTTTCCGATAAATATTCACAGTTAAATAGTATGTATTCAAAAATTAACAAAAAGAATGATTTTAATTTTTTTTCTTGATCTCAAACGTTGCGATTAGAACCCATCCATTTGTTAATCAAATTCATTTTGATGTAATATCAAGTGTATTTATTTGCTTAACTACGATATAGCTAACCATTAGCGCAACCTTATATTTTCAGCAAAGCTTCAATATAACGCTTCTCTCGAAAATGTAATTTTAAAACCTGACATCTCTAGCTAGAAATTCGGAAAAGTTTCTATCATTTTAATGGATGGTTAGTTTTCTTATCGAACTCACTCTCTTTTAGTAGTGTTTTATGCATACTCGCAGAGCAATATCGTACAGCGAATATAAGTTTAAAGACTTCATATCGCTATTAAAGCGCTCAACTTTTCTAACAATATTTCAAAATGGATTTTAATAAATTTCGTTTTATGATAAATTTTAATAAATTCCTCTTATGGGTACGTAATTCTAGAGTAACAACAAAAGAATAGTATCGAAATTAGTAAAATAACTGCAAAATATTTGAAAAATGATAACTAACAACAAAAAAAGTTGCGATAATAAATTATAATAATTTATTAAACAGTTATGGACCATAACAATCATTCACTTTTAATGTTGCATTTATGATATTAATCTGTTCATCAGTTTTAATAACAGTTACAAATGAAACAATAATGTAAAAGTTTCGGTTATCTTGAAAGCGCACATAAGTGTCAATAATTTTGTTTATATAGTTTTTAGTGATTTAAATGCCGGAAACTTTCTATTAAATAATGACGAGAAAACTAATGGTAAACCTATCTATACATTCCATTTAAATAGATAACTGTTACCTTAAACAAAAACATTAATAAAATTCTAACGATTTATATAGATTGCCAACAGAAAACAAAACTGAAACCAATCCGAAAAAGAAGGAATATATTCCGGTATTTCCATATACGGGTTACTATTTAGTTCATATGTGCCACGCATTACAACTCAATATATCGATAAATCTCTATATAAACTAAGAATTAGATTCATCGCAGAAATTTTTATTTCTCTTTTCAATCATTTCTTATTTTTTTCGCATTATTACGAAATATTTTATTCTATTATTTTGGATGGAAATCCTGAGACATCAATCGCGAGCACTCAATATTTATGATCGAAACGCTTGTTTCGATATTTCAGACGTTAAACGTTCATAAATCAGTGGTATGAGACGGTTGAAAACATTTTGATACGAGATTCAAAATCAAATCGATCACAACAATGAATAATATTTTTTACTTCATTCTCTCTCTCCTCTACTCTATAACGCTATTCAACGCTAAAAATCTTTCTCTGCGATGATATTATGTATAATAGTTGTCTGTGCGAAAAAAAACTTTTCCATTCACTTTATATGTATAGTTAAACTAGATTTACATTTTTTTCTTCGAGGAAGAGAAGATAAAAGTGTGTTTTATTGAAAGTGTATTTTCGCATTGTGTTCGCGATATATATTTTTTCTTCGATCACATTTAATCGATGTATACCTTCCGAAAAAAAGATAAATGATTTATTGAAGATGTGTTTGCTGTAACAGTAGTAAACAAACTTTTAATGCAGTAAGTTATATCTCGGATCGAGATATGCATTGTACGTATACACTATCGGTCCCTTTTGACTGGGCGTTCAGTAAAAGCTTTTTCGGTTAAGTAGAAAAGCGGCGAAACATTTTTGTATGAGATAAAAATATAATACTGGTTAACCATAATTATTTTGGAAAAATTGTCAGATTTATTTTGCTGACGAATAAATTGATGGTACATTTTTTTGTGTTCAATTAGTAAAATTTTCGATATAAATTGACTTTTTTGACATTAAAATTTTTAAAAAATATATTTTGAAATTATTTTTCTCAACGAAGTTTATATAATCATTGTTGTAAACATTTGGTTATAATTATACTTATATCATACATAAAAGTTTTAGTATTGTTATCGTAAACTTAATTTTAATACTATTTTTGTAAATTTTTGAAGCAATTTAAAGTGTTATTCTTATTTATATTCATCTATTTTTGCTATTTATAAAAATCTAATTATAATTTTGTTTATTCTGCTAAGTTAGCATTAGTTTTAAGTTCCTAATGATTGGTTTTGTTTATTTTTAAAAAGTTACACGATTAGCACTTTTAATGTAACCTTTAATTCGCGCATAATTTTCAAATTTATAAATATAAAGAAAAAATAGCGAAAACAAAAAAAATATCATGGAATTATTATCGTAAATAAAAACATCACAAAAATCTAACCGATTCACCATAATTATTCAAACATTTTCGCATTAAGCGTCGAATAGTGAAACATCAATGCACGCATACCTGATTCTGCGATGCGGATTAAAACCGAAACGCAATTTAAAGTGACACTCCAGTAAAGCAAAAGAATCACCAGTGAATAGTAGTGTGACATTATTCGAGAAAAATACGTTAGCGATGTTCGCTAACGTTTGCCATCATTTTTATTAAAATCTTCAAAGTAACTGCAAAAAAATAAAGAAAAAGAAATGTTAATTTTAGCGCATTTTATTTGTTTTTTTGGAGCACAAATACGGTGGAAAATTAAAAATTCTTTTGAGATTAAAAAATAAAGTTTCAAACAGAAAATTTTTAGCTTTTTTATTATAATTAGTTGCGCAGAGCAAAAATATTGTTTATATTTTATTATTCATTATTTAAGAAAAATATAAAATACGATAAAATGCACAAAATAATGATACCAACAATTTATGGTACTATGATTCACGTTAACGAAACTGATTATATACAGTTTGCTGACGATAATACATCATATCAGCATCAGAAATGACACACACCTACAGCTGTATAGTATTCTTTGGTTTTGATCCGTATTTACGAAAATCAATATAATGATGCAAAGTGGTCGTAGGTGTGTGTGTGTGTGTGTGTGAGTGAGTGAGTGTGTGTGTGTGTGTGTGTATGTGTGTGTTTAAGATTCCGTGTGTTAATAGTGTTCTCTATACTACCACTCAATATTTGAAAAATGTGGTTCACGAGAGAAAAAATGGTAAAAATCTGATCACGTTTACTGTTTTCACAACATATGTTGGCATTGAAGAAGAAGATGGAAAAATAAGAGTAAAATAGAAGTTGAGAAAGTAAAATAGAAAATAAAAAGAAAGGAAGTGTGTGTGTGATGATAGCGATCTTAGAAAAACTTCGCATGCAATTACAAACTACGAACTCTTATACGGTATATTGAAGTGTTGAATATTAATCTTTGCGATGTTGTTGTTGCTGCTGCCGATGAATAACTCTGCAGTGCATATCAAATAAAATTTTTTCCAGACTTAAAATTTAATTTGATTTTACATTTTAAATTAAATTTGTCAACAGAGCGCTGTTACTATGTTATCAGTATCGCTAAATTCATTGAAACGATTTTTTGTCGTGAGCTTAGACAGACTGGCATATACAGTACATACTGGTATAGTAAACTTGTTTATAACAAACACTGTAATTCAGCTTCAATGCACTTAAATATGTTCGGAAAAAAATCTCTTATTCTTAATTCAAGTAAGTTTTAGCAAAGCTGGATATAAAAGAAATGTCCGTTCATTGGGAATATATGTGAGTAAAGTGTATGTGTGCGCTGCAAACCTAATTCATCGGTAGAGCGTCACCAGATTATAGGGATTTTAGTTTAACTTTATATCATTTGATGAAATTCCACGCACAATGATTGCGAACTGTAGTGAAGGAGAGAGCGAGAGAGGAATAGTGAGAAGAGTAGAGTTATGTGAAACTGAAAGCCTTTATTAGGAATATTTAAGTCGAAAATATAATTAGTATACTTATTTATAGACATTGTATACAATAAAAATAATAATAAATAACGCTATTAGAGCCATAAATTAAAATATTAAACATTTGTTAACTCCATTATTCCGCAAAACTTGACAATTATTATCAGTTTGAAACATTACATAATACCAATTGTTGTAACATAAAGGCTCATTTTTAAAACAATTTCATGTTTATAATCAAAATCGCGAAAATCTGCCTCAATGTGAATAGAAAGTTTGGCGACTTTCAAATCATATTAAAATCTATTTTATTTAATACTAGTTTATGTATAAAGAAATTTAAAAATAAAATGTTCATACAATGCATGTGTAGATTATTCTTTAGAGTATTATTATTCGATAGATTCTATAAAAAAATACTGAAATGTCAGTATTCTTCATACTTTAAAGAGCTGTTAAGAAAAATAAATTTCGCTGTCATCTCAATAGATTGATATATATTGTTGAGAATTAAAAAATACAGTTTTGGTTTTTATTCGGCAAGAAAAAACAAGTTGAGTCCTACTAATGAGAGAAAGAGAAGAAAAAATGAGAAGAATCTCACTTTTGATGTATTAAATGAAAAAATGCAAATTGAATTATATTCAGCGTTGAGAACGTGTGCGCGAATATCGACTTTACCATTAAGTTTTATAGGTTTTCACTTCAAATCGTTTAGAAAACATTCGCACATCATTTGTTCCCATTTATTTTGGTAATCTACTTATCTTAAGCATTCCTTAAGGCTAACGGATTTGTTTGGATATTTTTGGCATCTCTCACACAAACTCTCTCTCTCTCTCTCTCTCTCTCTCTCTCTCTCTCTTTCGCGAACACAATCAACGCTACAATAGAGTCATCACTTGTTTTCTTGCTCTTCATATACCAAACAAATGAGACGAACATTTCTATCTGTGGTCTCATTTCTCAAATGAGTGGCACAACGCATACAGTATTTAAATGCGAACGCATTCACAATTGTCTGACACACGCTGATGATGATGTCCGCTAAATAAGTGATAACTATTATTACTCTTTTAGAATATGTCGTTCAACCAGAGTCTCACTCAGTCTCACTCTACGCACGGATCGGTGAACGTATTGTGCGTCAGACAGTAATACTTAAAATAGTGTCGAATCGTGTTTACTATCTAATAGTTATTTTGTTAAATCGCGTGTAAATTTTATAATTTAAAATAATAACCCAAAAAGATATTTTTTCGGGAATACACACAAAATCGTGGTTTTTCCATAATTCAATTGTTGTTCAAATACTGTAACACATTTATTTAACACTTAATGAGAGGAAAAGTGTGTAGAAATAAGCGGGGATGTGATGATACGCAATATATATGATCATCATTATTATAAAAAAGTGAATTGAATTTTAAAAAATTTGATAGAGAATTACATTTTTTTATACGACAAAATAGTAAATAATGGCATTGTAGTCAAATACTTGGAATATGTTATTATTTTATTTGATTTTTTTGAATAGAAGTATTAGAAGTATTAATATAACAAATAAACGTAAACTTTTATTATACGGTTGTTTGAAAAATAATTTAAACCAATTTTCGTGTTTGATAAACATATAGCTATAGAGTACGCTTTATTCTATTAGTAATAGTATTTTATTAGCTCACATTGCCTTTGGCATAAGAGTTACTATGTATTTGATTTCCTTTTTGATTCTCTATTCGCTCCACAGTAGTATACCTGAGTTAAAAAGTCGAGAGCAAAATTTGCACGAATGCAAGAATAAAGGAATTGACGAGAAAATAGATAAAAAAAACTGATAATAGTTTTAGGCATCTTTTATTTTGTTAGCGTTGATTCTTTATCGGAAAGTAAAATAGAAAAAACCGCTATAATAAAACTAGATATAGTGGCGTGAAATTCAAAGGTTTGAGGTCAAGCATCTTCGCTACTGTTTATGATTTCTGCATACATCTACTATACATAGAATGTTCAAATTTTGGTCATTTATTTGAACAACGGATTGAAAAGCGAAATATTTAATAATTTTGGCCAAAAAGTAGATGACTGTTGAATACTTATCGGACGCATAAAATAATATTTTAGTTCAATGACCTGATGTTCTGTAACAAAATAAAAAATGATTGTGTAAAATAGATATTTTTTAAGTTTTGGGTAACTATTAAAATAGTCAATACCATAATAAACACGTTTATGCATAATAATGTAATAAACAAAACATAGAATGAATAATTAATAAATATTATTACAAATATACAAATATATTCGGAATAACTTCGAAAAAGATATTTACAATAAAAAAATAGAACCAATTGAGTATAAGTACTCAGTAAACTGAATTAATTTTTCCAAACTTATATACAATAAAACACAAAAGTACTAGAAATAATAAACCAGAAATGCTATCAAATTTGTTGATCAAATATATTTTCTGAACAGATAAATATAAAGAAAGGATGCTATTGTATTCGAAGTAAAAGCGATACAAAATACACACTTTGGTGTACCATTCTTCAGAAAGTTCATTACTATAAAGTCAAATATATATATATATATACTTCTATAATAATAAAATTAACGAGCCATGAAGACAGAGAAAAAAAAACTTTTTTGTTTCTCAAAAAACTATATCACAATAGCGCAAAGCTAAAAGTAAAAGCTAAAAGTGAATGCTAGTCGCAAATAATTCAACGACAGATTGAAACTAGCAATAGCCTGGAAGCGTTGGAAAGTGAAGGAAATGTCTGCTAATATTATGAAACTGAAAGAGAAGGCACAAACTAAACCATATTATTTTCAATAGCGCGCACACAAGAGCTGAAAATATAACAAAAGCTAGCGCTAAGAAATGGTTCATCGACTAAAGGATCGTATAATTAAGAAATATTTGCACTTAAGAGTTACTATAAGTTATTTTTTGCTGGAATAAATTGCTTATAATGTAATAAACAGAAATATAGTGTTTATCGTGTGTTAAGGCGTACTAAATGGTAGCTTTGATTTTTTTAAAGAGGCAATAATCTCGAAAACCTATTTTTACTAATAATTAAGGATTCGAAGTGGAATAATGGTCTTCATTAGAGGCAAATAATTTTCTCATAACGCTTTGTACCGAAAAAAAAACGATATTAAAAAATACAGCTTAAACGCTGTCTAATTTCTCGTCAAAAATATTTTAGTTAAACAATTTTTCAAAAAATTTAATTGCATTAATCAGTGCTAATATTTATTTGGGAGCAAAACATTATTCGCGTTTCAGTGATCAAAGCGAATACACTGTGCGAGTGTTCGTATCGTACGGTAAATTAATTCATATTTAATCGATAAGCAAAGTAAGCCGCATATGTACATAGATTATCGATATTGCAAATATTTCTCGTAAATATTTCAGTGCTTCACCAGAAAAAGATCTATTAATCTCATAAATTGATACCAAGTTTAGCGATATAACAGGCGATATCACACAAATCAGTTAAAATCAAGAGAAATATTCCGCGATTTATAAGTGGACTTAAAACGGTTTACAGATATATATTAACAGAAAAAACACAGATGTCCACAATCCTCACATAAACATTGCGGAGAAAACTAATATCAAATCAAATAAAACAATAAAAAAGCGATGCAATGAATTGATAAAACTAAAGCGAAGACAACGCGCGCACACAACAAAAAATAAAATACAATAATAGTACAGAAGTATAATCATAAAAATAAGAAAATACACGTACGATGGAATTCGTTATGCTTGTTGCTGATATTCGCGAGCATAATATAAGAATATAAGACTTAACATCTAGTATTGTCCCTCATTTAGCAAATGGCATATTTTCCCCTCTTTTTGCTTATAACTACGATTCTCTCATATGAGGTCAATTTATCTTAGCGTTTTCGGCTTCTATTGCCTTCTATTTCTTCAGAAACGCAGAACTTATCTTTTGAACATTGAAAGTAAAGGCGGAGAGAGAAATAAAACTAATGTTAGGTTATGTTTATAGGTTTATAGGCCCTTCTTGTTATACTAACTCCAACTCGAAGAGAATTTTGTTATGTGAAAGTATTTTAGCTGTTATTCATGTGAGAGATGTGTGGGGTATATGTGGATATGTGGAGGCAAATATATATATATATGAAAGAGTTTATTAGTGTAACAGAAGTCATTTATGAGTTATGGCATATCTAGTTTTATGTGCAGGCTTTTATAGTAGTTTAGCCGCTTTTGGCAGTATCGCTAACCTAATAAGCAGTATCCGCACAAAAGGAAATTCGCGGAATGAAATAAAATTTGAATGAATATTATATGCTGTGGTAAGAGGCAAATACTTACATGTGTATTGCTTCTGCATTACCGCAGTGTGTTGTTGCGTATGGGAAGTGTCATTTAAGTTGTATTTCTAGACAGTGTGTGTATTTGTCTGTATTAGTGTTGTTACTGTTTATGGTGTATATTTGGTGGCTAAAAGAAATATGTGGGTCTACTTTACCAGCAAATATGAATTATTTATTATATCACTGCGAAAAGTTTAGTCAAAACTAACTCTCCGCTAACTTAGCGATAAATTAAATATCAACCATATATTAATTAGGAATTCCAGTGTTTAACACTGGAAACAGAATGAGTTTTTCGGTTCATTTTATTCGCAATTTTCAACGAAGTTAGTTATAAATTCAATTCGCAAAAAGCATACTCTCCTCTCTCTCTCTCTCTCTCTCTCTCTCTCTCTCTCTCTCTCTCTCTCTCTCTCTCTCTCTCTCTCTCCACATTTTCACTATACTTTAAACATTAATGAGTCATTAATCAAACGCTCTTTAAATGAAAATTGCATTTCACTGTTACAGTACTGTTTTGGCTGAGCTCAACATTTTTCAAGAACCATTTTTTCCACACATGCATATATAGTCGCTTTATCTCTCATTTATTTGCTCTCTTATTTGCATTGTATAGTGGAAAGAGTTTTGCTGCGAAAAAGTGCATTAATACTTTTTTAGTTACTACGCTATAGCATGCAGACCACCATTTGATCAAACAATTCTATAGAAACTCAATATATTTGAAATTCTATCCACAAAAAAAAATGTGATCGAAATTTTAAATTGAAAATAATTTTCTTGTCCCCATCCTATTATTTTCCACACTTGGTTTAGTTTTTTTCTGACGCTCACGCATTATTTATTCAATCGCCAGTTTTACATATAAGTTTTTTGCTGATAACTTTATGTATGTTTAGAAAATATCCCCACAACTCAATCTCTTTCCGCCAAAAAAAAGGAATACTGTAATATATTTTCAACAATTTTCGCAGAGTATTCAATTTCTTAAATTGGTTACAACAAATAATAAAGTAAAACGACATCATGTTTTTTTTGCCACCAGAAACAAATAAACGAGATTAAAATAATATATACTAAAATAAAGATATTCGTTAAGTTAATACTTCTAAATAATAAGCAATATTTGAAACCTTTATCCCTAATAAGCGAGTGAACGAATGTGGAGAGAGAGAGAGAGAGAGAGGGGGGAGAGAGAGAGAGAGTTTAAACAACGAGAAAAACAGCAAACAAAACAAAAATCGAAACAAAAGCACATAAGGAATCGCACGTTTCTCCAAATGGGAACTAAAAACAGCAGTAAAAGGCAGAAAACTTTTCTTTTCATTCAATATAATAACACCAGCTTCTGGTGCGCTGTCAATAAAGAAAATAATGCGTGAAAAAATTGTATGCAAAAAAAATTGAATGTGTGCATGAAAGGAATTTGTGTGTATGCTTGCAGTATGTGTGCGAAAAAATGTTTGGCCGCTAAATTGATGCTCTATTCTTATAGAATATATGATAGCCATCAACGACGACATCAAACTGCGGACAGACTGTGTGCGTTGTAAGTAATATTGTGTCAAAAAATTGACGGCAAACGAGAGCCAAAATAGAAAAAAATATATATCTAATGCCTGTGTATTCGCGCGCTGTATATGTGCTGTGCAAACACATACATATATATATATACAGATATATAGATCGGCATAAGTTAGCTAACAATAGTGTGTAGTGAAGCGCTCGCAAAAGTTTCGAATGCATTAAACATTATCAGTGGACATCTTGCCATCATATATCTGTTGATGGCCAACAATTTAGCCAAAATGCGGTCATATAACATCTCTGCGCTTCTCTATATAAAAAACGGCGATGCAATTTGATATGAACGCTAAAATAACTATCTTTAACGGTACTATCTTTTGAGTTAGATATCAAATGCGTATATGTTATGAAAAATTATTCACTATTTTAGATAAAAGAGTTATCTATTCTTTGCCGCGTATTGCCGCACACATTCGAAAATTGCTACACAAAATGATTTCGCAAATTTTTAGGTGTCAGTCAAAAGCGCAACATAATTACTTAATACTGCGTAACTTTTTTTGGCGGTCGGATAAAATTTTTGAATCATTAACTTTAATTAATATACCGTTTATTAGAGACGCGAGCAAATAGTTTTACATAATTATTATTTTGCGCAATTACTATCTTCCACTGCACTATGGATACAGTCAATTGATTTCTGTTCTAATAAATTGCGCTCTACTATTAAATTGCTTGATTATGCCATCCATGTAGGAAATGATACTGTGTTTATAAAAAATTAGATTTATAAGAAGAGAAAGAGGGGAAAGAACAGCAAAATTTGTTCGAGAGATCGAGTGAAACAGAGAGAATAGTGAAGCTATAAATAAAAAGATAGGAAAAAATCTTAAGAACAAACTATTAACTTAAGAAAACATTAACTTTTTTCTTAATGTTTTTATCGCACACTCCCATTCAATTTGATAAATATTTGGAAGCGAAGCAATGAAAATCGCTATCAGTAAGAGAAACAGCAGAACAAAAATGTTTTCCATCTTATGATTATACAACGCACACACACAGAGAGATGTCTCCAAACTATATTCTTGTATATTTTGGGCATTGAGGGGGAAAAGGAAGAAAAAGCGGATCACTTGACAGCTTTTAGCCTCGCGACATATCACTGTAGATACCATTTATCTGCCAACCAAATGACCATCGCTTCATTGACTTCCATAAGATTTTGCATTCACACTCAAAATGATACGCACACCGAAACGTTGAATATAACGCACCATATATGCGCGTATAAGTTACGCCATTTATAATTACCGCTATATTCGCGATCACTATTATTTACCCATAGATTTTTCATTCGTTGTATGCGTATGTCATTTGCTGGAGAAAAGTTTTCCGCTTCTTTTACTCTAAAAAGTTTTCATTATTTGATTTTTTCTTCGTTTTTCTTTTCGCTGCAAAAACAAGTTGCGCTCTATTGTTGTGCTCATTTCTCTCCTGCTGTTTGACTTCTACCAGAGAAACTAAACTCTGGAATTTTTATTTATCAAGTTTATAAATCGCGTACAGCGAAGAAGAATTGGAAGTAATTTGGCGCCATTTCCTGATATGTGGCACACTTTGCTCTTGTATGACATTTTATTGAGAATAATAGATCTATTTAGTGCTATCGAAACGCAACACACAAAAGGATGAGAGAGAAGGAGAGGAAATAAAAAGAAAAGTTTTAACAGAATTTTTTTGTCTCTCATTCCGCGTCTGTGTGTGTGTTTGTTGGCAATAGATTTTTAAACGATGCCTTATAATAGGGGTTTTAAAATATCGTTTTCATTTGAAACTTTATTATTATTATTTTTCTTAGTTTTTTATCAACCATTGAATGGCAGAGAACAAAGGAACAAGTGATAAATGATAAGTAAATTTTTATTTGTAGGAAAAATGGTTTTTGAAGAAATAAAGTATCGCAACGAACGGTATATAACCAGTAAAATAGAAAAATAAAGCGAGAGTGAAATATACTTAAGATATCAAAATATGAAAACAAACTAAGAAAAAGTAAATTCTTTTCACAAAAGAGCTTATGTGTTAGTATTATATTGCGAGTAAATATTACGAATTTTTGCGGAAAAAAGCAATTTTTTTATTTTCTTATTTTTTCTGTACACAGAGAAAATTGTGGTCAGAATTTTTAAAAAGCGCACATTTATAATATTTTCCGCAAAAAAATAGTAGTCGATCCCCGATGTGATGGCATTAGAGAGCGTAAAATACAAAAAACAAATCGCAGAAATTAGCTCATTTTTTATATTCTACGTCGGGTTTAATAAACGACTTCAATAATAAATTTTTAGCAGTGCAGTCAAAATATTTTAAAACTACTTGATATGCATATATATGAGCAAAAGTAAAAAATTTTAGATTTGGCAAAAAAATATAAAAAATAATCCAAAAAGTTAAATGAAGTTACTCTATGCAGAAAAAACTCGTGGAAGCAATATATTTTGATCTTTTTTATATGCAAATCTGCGGAAACTTATTAATTTCGAATGGAACTGTTTGAATTTTCAAAAAAAAACAAAATTCTTAACCTATACCACTATACCATTTGATTTTATTTGCTTGAGACACAGATTGGATTCTTATTTACAGTTGCCGTTAGTTATATAACTGGTATTTAAAGAAGCAATAACAATGATTATAAGTAAAGAGGGATGTGATATAACATCAAGAATTTATTTTTTCTTGTTATATTAATGCTCGGTAACCTCTGTTTGGGAAACTTTTAGGTAATTGTCTCGATCGGCATTAGAGACGTTTTCTCGATCACTCATTTTGAGACTACGGTACCTAAAGATACTGTTTGGAAACCGAGTCAAAATAAACATAAATAGAGATCCATCACTTTATTTGCAGCGAAAGCTGGAACTACAACGCTATCGGTTGAAGAGCTGATCGATTCTTGGTGTGGCAAACATTTACTATATGTTATGTAACCATTCAGTCAAACATTTTAAATGATTAAAAACTTGAAAAATATTTCAATTTTAATTTGATTTTTGATTACATTTTTTTAATATAATTAAAATGTAAATCAAGGTTTTTCTAATTTTTTAATATTTAAATTCTAATTTTAATTTAAATAACTGGGCATAATATGTGATCAAAATGTAAATTAATGAAAATTTGGTAATATTTTATATTTTGCTTAAATAATTAAAATTCATGGTCATTAATAAAACCTAATAAATATTAAACAGTAACCATATATAAAAGTATTATACTGTAAATAAATACAAAAAATAGATAAACACCTTTCCTCATATAAGGAAATAATTTATGAAAATAATTCCAACATTTCCTTATATATAACTTGAACACAGGATAATTTAATTAGAATTAAATAATATTTAGTATTTTTACTTTAATTTTTGGAAATATTAGAAAAATTTTTTATATCATTTTAATATGATTCAAAGCTTATCTCTAACCCAAACATCACTAAAGAAACTATTTATACAAATATCCGTATATACCGTATACCTCTTACATAAATCATAATCCATATGAGCAAATAAAATGTTACGTCAATTTTGCATACAAATTTAAAACTAAATTCTTACCATTAGATAACGATTTCAAAAACTGAACAGTCGTCAAAGAAATCAATACATAAGCTATTTTGCAATGTTCACGTATAACTGAACTGAAATAGCTTTTTATTATATATGTCCCGAAATATGTGGAAATTAAATAATTGATGATAACATCCAGATAAAATTACACTGCATATACAGCTTATGATAGCTTATGATATCTTACACTATTTGCCGAGAAAACATAGAAAGCACACACAGAGAGCAAAGCACTGCATCAATTGCTGAACTTTCAAGCGTTTCCACCGAAAAAAGACAGTTAGAACTCTATCCATTCGAAGCGCATGCTTGCCGTTAGCGTTATGTAGCGGGTGTTAAACGATAATAGGAATTAATTTAAGCTATAGTAACGAGAATTTTTTACGATTTTAAGGGAGAAACATGTAAACTAAAGTTTTTTAAAATTGTTGCTAATATTGTACTGTAGTTATAAAAAAATCAAGTTCTAATTTCCATACTAGAAGATTATAAATCGTTTTTAAGGGCGTATAAACTTGAGCTTTAGTCGAGAGAGATCTTAAATCACTGGAAATCTCAACTAAAGTTAGTGCAGAACTAACCATATATTCATTAAAGAGATAAAAAGATGGATCCAAGTGTCTTACGGAACAAAAAGAAAAATAAGAAGCGATCCACTCTTATAAGCTTATGTACATTAATGTATTTTTACTTTTTTTGTTATTTATTCTTAACTTAATTTTGAGCGCATAGCAAATGTTTTTAATTATAGAAATGTTATTTTAACGTGATTAACATTTTAATAAATTTTTTTCCTTTTCGCTAAGATAATAGAATATTTAATTATAATTTCTTGAAGGTTAAGGTTGAAATAAATCATACATACACTGGAAGTGAATGAATTTTAAACAAATATTTATACGAAACAGAGCACAATTTTTTTAGTAAAGTATTTATTATTATTATTATCCAAAATATTGTACTAGTTTTGCAAATATCGAGATTAGTGATCGCAATGGCGAATATATATAACACAAACAGAAATAAAGAATTTATTTGATTCGGCAGCAGATCTAAATCTCTTAATATCAGATTGGATTTTTGGAGATTAAGTGGCGATGATGTTGATGTGGCCTTAGCCTTAGAGACGCGTATTTCAAATTAATGCCTATCTCTTAGTTTATAAGTGCATCGATTTCAGACGCTTTTCTCTCTTATGTAACATCACTCTTACCCTCACGTCTATACTCTGCAAACGCATTAAAACTTTTTTCTCTTTTGTTTAAAGGACTTAATTAAAAGGTTAGATCTTAATTTACGGAAGTATTTCCTCTGCGCATCCAATGATAGATAAATTTTTTATTTTTACTTTTAAAAACAAAATTCTTTATTCAGTATTTGTCCGGAAAACAAAAAGATTTTCGTCTCGCATCCAACAGAATGCACATATATAGCCAACTATAATATCATATAACTCTGAAAAGTATTCTAATAATATCATATGCCGCACATAAAACAGCGTATTGTAATAAAATAAATTGCGTGCAATTATAATTTTATTTTTATATAACCAATTCTATGGCTGACACAACCACTGGTTATACAATGGTTTTCGGTAAGTGTGTGTGCGTTGGAAGTGTTTCACAATAAAAGTTAAAAATTTATATATTCGGGAATTATAAACATAGTATTTATTATTATTTTATTCAGAGCGCGCCGTCTGAGCAAAACCGAAAAAGAATTTAAAATAACGGCCACATTATTTATATTGGAAGAGAAATGAGTCTCGAGAAAAGCTAAACAACATTATTATAGTCTGTGTGTCAAAAATATAAATTCTTTAAGTTTCTATCCTCGACATCTAATCCGAGTCTAATCTTATTTAAAACATGTATTATAAGTAATAATAAGAATTTTTCTAATCTCCAAAAATGTAATCGAAAAAATTTAAAATTTAATTAATGCTTTAAATTTTCGAAACGCTTTTCTCGATCACTACGTATAAACAGATACACTGCATAGCACTAAATCAATAATTTTAGTTATGCATAAAACAATGATAAAAATAAAAATTTCAGCATAAATATATTATGGAACCCAAAAAAACTAAAAATCTCTCAATTTTCTCACTTCTTAATCTTATATACCGATTTCCACCTCGACTTCGTTTTCATATCCAGCTGTGACCTACTTTCGTACGGCTCATACTACCACTCGCTACTATTTATCATTGAGAAGATTTTTTTGTTATGGTCTAAAGTCATAAATACGTTAGCAGTTCAAAAATAAAAGGAATGGCAAAATTTATTACTATGTTTATAATTTGTTTTAATATCATGCTAATGGCAAAAAATTAATCACTTTAAATAAATGGTCTCTAAAATGATATAACTTCATAGTTTTGCGAAAGTTTATAACGGTTTAAAGCCAGTAAACTTATTTACTGTAAGCGTATTTTATGCGTACGTTTCGTTTTTCTTTATTATATTTTTAGTAATTTTATTACCATTAATCATTTAAAATCATAGAAACGGGAAAATAAATTAAATTGCGATAAATTTCTCGTTTTGCCTCACTCTCTGTTACTCTCCAACTCAGCACAACATTTTTAACTTAATAAATGAACAGCAAAAATAAATAAATAAGTAAATTGAAAGCAAAACAACAGTCATCTTATATGGAGCTTGTCGTTCAAAAATGTTTTCAGTTTTTCCTTGTATTCGTTTACAGACGATTATACATTAGTGGCACAAAAACTCGAACCTTTTCAGGCTCGAGATAAATCGTGTCTAAGATCGTGCGCTCCCAATTCGAATAAGTAAATATTAAAAGAAAATGGACATTTGTGAGATAAAATGGAACAATATTCTAATACAACATTTTGGATTTAAAAACTGGAATTTTGGACATAATTGTCATTTAAATAGATATTCAAAATGCGAAAACATTTTCATTTCAAATTCACAATATAAATTTCGTGCTCGTAAACTCTAGTACCATTAAAGTATCGTTCGATATAACCCAATAAGTATAATAAATATTTATATATTAATAAAAATATTTTCGCGTTCAAACAAACTCTAAAACTCGAGCGTTTGAACCTTCAAAACTTGATGGAATCACTATTACGCAAACGAGTGATGTAGTGATGTACGTCTGAAGATAAGTCAGCGAAAAACACCAAATCTTGTTATCAGTCATCGATGAAAGTTAAATGACCAAATGATTCTGGAAGTAAGTGAATCGTATGAGCAATGGTTGTGCGATCGCTAACACTACCGAAACAGCCAGTCATTAATCAATCGCAGAAATTAGTGATGCCTTCATTCCTTGCGCTTACAAATTGAAAATATAACATAATTTAACAAAATTAAATCGAGAAAAGATAAAAATAAAGACCACTCGCGTGTGAAAAAATATATTATGTTCTGTGTTGACAATATTTGCTGATTTGTGAGCGAAAACATATACTATACTGTATATAAGTATATATATAATTATAGCGAAATGTAAAATTGTGGGTCGATTTTGTAGGTCTTCTCGAGAAATGATTTCTAAAGTGAATCACAGCGTATAACTGTGTGAGAACTGAACTCTCGATACAGAACATCAGCTAAATTGACAAACTGGTGACATTCACCATAAATCCATTGATATTAATGTTCGCGAATGCGATGCGAATTGACATATAATATTGTTTATTATCGTCGATGTGTGTCTGTTTTTATTGTCGAAATATCGTAATTGTCTAAATTGTCATTAAAGCATTTGTGTCCAATTTATATGATGAGATAGAGATATCATACTACAGATTTTACAGATTTGGAAATTGTTTTTTTTTTGCTGAGGTTTTTATATGCGAACTAGTTATTGAAAATTTAGTTCCATTACCATTGGAACGGTAGTGGAACGGTTATGGAGTGAAAAAAATTTACATTGCCGGTAGTGGAACGGTAATTACTTTTTTTTGCTAACTGTAATGGAACGGTAGTTATTTTTTTGTTAAATTTTTAGAAATATAAAATCAAAAATATTATCAATTATTTAATCAGTTTTTAATATAAAAAATTTTAAGGAATTAAATTATGTCTTTATAAACAAAAAATAAAGTTTAAAGTTATATTTAAAACCAGTTATGATTAAAATGAGTTAAGAAAAAAATAAAAAATTTAGTTGATGAACAGTAATGAGTGGAGAGGTAGTGGAATTAAAAAATCACTGTAATGGAATGGTAATGGAGTATAAATTTATGTTTTTGCCGGTAGTGAAACGGTAATAAAAATGGAAGACGCAGTAATGGAACGGTAATGGCATTAAAAATCAAATTATTTTCAATCACTAATGCGAACATATCTTACAAAGGGTTTATCCCGTTTCGCCGCCTCCCTGTTCGCCGCCTCATAAATTCAAATAGTTAAATAATTTATGTTAGACCCTTTGTGATCTGTAAATAATTTTAAAATTTGTATCCCGACATCACAGGAAAATTATAAATTTGCCATAACTAGAGAATCAAAATTATAGCATTTGCTACTATTTTGTTTCAAATGTTAGAACCATAAAAATGTGTATGTGCACGAATCACTTAGTATTGAGTCGTTTTAGCTCCATTTATAAATGCTATATT
>JAQGAW010001539.1:0-18641 GCA_034698025.1 Phthiracarus crinitus
CGGTCAAAGTTAAAGTTAAGAATGTTATTAACCGGTTAAGGTTAAAGTTAAAATATTGACACGAGTTAAGGTTAAGAATTAAGACATTTCTTCAACTTTTGACTTTTGTGCGTCACCACTGTTAACATTATTAATAGCAGAGTTAAACCTTTACAGTAACTATTGATAAGTAAAACAATTTTCAATTATTAATAGTTGATATTAAGCGTTAGTTTCGGACTTTTAGGTGTTATCGCTTTAAACATAATGTCTGTACATTAAAGTTTTACAAATTTTTAAACGACGATTCAAAATTTTATCAATAGTGGTATCAGACACAGGATTTTTGGTTAAAATATATTGAGAATTGTAGTTATTTGAGAGCAAAAAGTTTTAGATTATGTTGGTTATAAAGAAACTTAATTTGTATTAAAAATCGTTATATTTTATTATGTAGTTATTTTAGCGCGATATGATTACTGTCTTAGTTTAATAATTTTTTAAAAAATTGGGCAAATATAAAATATCTGTAATTATTAATATTTAATTCAAATCCACTAAATTTTCACTACTAGTGCAAACAAACCGTATAAATATTAAAATAGTCATCTTAAAAAGTAAATTTTATTTTATTATTAGAAAACAGATTTTTTTGTTAAATACAATATCCTGTAACAACAAAATATTACCAAAAATCGTTTTTGCAACAATATTTTAAAAAATGTATTTTATTGACAAAATTTATGTAAGAACAAATAAAAATTAGTTTATACGCAAGAAATTTATATGCAGTTAAATTTTCAAATAATTATAGTTTATATTCGTTGAGTCTTATGAGTTTGTGTTGTTTGTCATAAAGAAAAAAAATTGTTTAAGATTTTTGTTGGACAAAATATCGTCCTAATGAATAAGAGTTTACTCTTTCCATTGAATTTTGAAAAAAGTCTTAAAGATTCTTCGATATTATTGTAATACTTTTAACTTTTTATAATAATAAATGATGAAAAATTAATTTTTTGTTTTAATAAAATATATGATTTTTAATAATAAAATAACAACAAATATACCAAAATTGTTTTAACAAAAAATCCGTGGTATAGTTGTTATATAGTTATGTGACCTTAAAATAATGATAATGGTTGACATACATATTTAAAAATTTAGTAGATTTGTTAATATTTTGGATTTAACCAAAGAGTTTCAATCGTTTTATTATAGAATTATACTAATTTTAAAAAATATTTAAACTTATAAGTATGTATTTTCAAAATACTGAATCGACTAATCTATGAATGATTTTTATTTGAAATAATTGGTTTGTTAAAGTTTGATATCCATAATGCAATGAAACTATTTTTAAATAAATGAGAGCGAAACCAACAATAAAACACATTCGATTAATAAGAGCAAAATATAATCTCTATCTGTTGTCTATAAATAACAACTACATCCTCATTTGTATTTAGTTTCAATTTTTAAATAAACCTTTTCCTAAAAATAAATCAAACAAAACATAAGTTCTTATTGTCAATTCATATTAGGCATCGTTTCATCTATTATTCTATGGCATAGCTTAATAAGGCGTTTATTATTAATTACTCTAAATTCTTGCGGATAGTCCGCGGATAATCTGAAGAAAAATGATACATTTTTAAAAAATTAAATGGTGCGAACTATAAGTTAAAATTTTTCATAATTTGAATGTAATATTTTAAAAAATTATTAAAAGTAATTAGAATTTATTTAAATGTCATAATCTTTATTTGATTCAGTTTTAAATGAGTCCAAAATATATAATATCATATCTGACATCTCTTCATTATCAGAATCAATAAATGATATATTCAAAAATTCATATTTTTATAAACCATCATTTGTGTACACCAAGTGAGGACTATACGCGGTGTGCGGACAATCAATTAAAATTTGCTTCGTATTATACAATAAAAGAGCTGCGGACTATCCGCAGGAATTTAGGGTAATTAAATTTGTTGCTCATTTGATAAACGTTATTACATAAATCTGATTTTTAAAAAAGTATAGTTACTTATTAATTAAAGATTTAATGAATGACATGAAATCTTAGATGACAGTGATTTTTCGTGCGATAATTATAACTTATATAATTTCTATGTATTACATGTATAACTGATATAATGTAATAATAATCTATAATAAATTTACATCTCATATAATATTTAAAAAAATTTAATGCACATTCAGGTTGAACACCAATTAATTAAAAAACTAATTTAATCTGTCATTATAAAACAACACTTATTCCAAAAACAAAACCTATAATAACGCGTTAAACTGAGTTTCAAAATAATTATAATTATTAAAATATAAATTTTCACTAATTATTACGTTTGTATGATAGTGTTGCCAAAAAAACTGCGCAATAATTTATACGTGTGTTAAACATAAATTCATTTATTCTGCGAAATAATTAAATGTATTCTTAAATTGAATAAAAAAATTAAACTATAATAAAAGTTTTTCTAAACAAGTTAATAAAATCTTCAAATTTTTTTCTATATTTTATTATGTCGTTTAAGATTTTTTATTTATTAGATCAAGTATTGTGTAATCTATTTTTTTATTATATTAATTATCCACAATTAACTATTTACTTAATTATATAATAAATGATATGATATAACAAAGAGCTTTTAATAAAATAATGAACAGATTACAAGTTTGTTTGTTCAAAAACCTTTATAGAAAAAATAAGTGAGTTTTTTATCGAACATAATATAAAATTTACGCTCAAATCTATTATTGATTTGGCATCACATCCAATGGTAAAACTTCTTTTCAATTTGATATTTTACTTTATTTTTCTTATTTTTTATTATTGTTCAAACCACTGGTTTAGTACTAAAATGTAATTTTGACAATCGTATTGATCACACATACAGTACGATATCATAAATTTTCGTACGCTTCTGATCGACAAATACATAGATTTATTTTTTGTAAATTCAATTAATAAAATTAATTGTGTTCGCAAACAAGCATTTATTAACAAAAAAGAATAGAAAAATCTAGAAAAAAATTGAATACAGACTGAATTACAGACTTTTATATAACTGAAAACGTTAACAGTAAATATATATCTGTGTACGACTATATCGATCGATAGTATCCAATCATAGCGTTAAGACCGTTATGGTTACTTGATTTAATACTTCAAGTGATTCCTCTGTGATGGTCACGCATCGCAACACTGTGTATTAATGTATAATTCCCTTTTAACTAAAGAAGAGTTGATATCAAATAGATTTTTTAAAGAAAAATAAATTCTATTTTATCGGATTCGATCTCAGAGTGTGTGCACTAAAATAATACACGAATGCTGTGTTGTGTTGTGTGTATGTGTGTGTGTTATGCTGCACAACCAGTTCATCATAAAAATGATCGCAACCTACAAAAAAAACTCTTTTCAGTTCTAACAGTTTTTTGGATTGAATCCAAAATTTGATGAAATACTGCACCAATAAACGCCGTTTCATCGTAACCTTAAACAGTCATTTGATTGAGGAAAAAATGGTTGATATATTGGTTATAGTTTTATTATTTTCTGTTTATATCTGCCTAATTCTAGCTTTAAGAGAAAGAGTGGGGAACGCAGTGAGCATATCCATACTAACCTGATTTCTAGGCTCACACTTACACACACAGATACATACAAACGATTTACTAATGGAAAAGTTGGATATTAAATATATACTTACTATAAGCCCATTTGATTTTGTATGATATTAGGACTTACATAATATTCTATTACGATATAACTCAATGATAAACAAGCGCACACATACACACGGAGTAAGAATATGTTCGTGTTTGGCGTGATAAAAGTTTATTTCAGAAGAAAAGTTTTTTTTTCTTCAGTGTATGATAGATTAATGCTGATGAGCTCACTATCATATCATTTAATAGGATCACTCGCCTCATTCAACAGAGCAACCTATTCCTAATATGTGTCCAAAGCCTTTATGACTTATAACAGCCATTAAGTAAAGAAGATTTTTCTTCTTTCTCTCTCTCTCTTTTAGAGACAATAAAACTGCAAAAAATGGATACGCGTTTCTCTCTTCTATGTGTGTGTAAGTTATATGGGTTTTAATATCTATAAGGAATATTAAATGGAAAGATTATTTTGGTATAATCTGCGAAAATGAGATTTTTGTTTGTTTTGCTTGCTTTTCTTTTACTGCGTTTCGCTGAAAAAAACATCTTTTAACTCTTCTAAAACATTTCTGGCTAATTATAAACTATTTTTCTAAAGGAAGTTTTATTATTTAAATTAGAATTTGGCTAAAAAATAATTTTTAAGAAAAACTTATTTTAACAGTTTAATCAACAATTTTATAGTTCAATGACTGGTTCACTGTCTTTCTTTCAATGTTAATGAGTGGCGTATAAATTTCGCAAATTATAAAGTTTAATTGCAAACATTTTGAATTAAAACATCGCATAGAAATATCAATGTTGTTTAGGTATCAGAGCATCCGAGTTGAGGTCACTTGAGAGACATTTTGAATTCAACGCTAACCGCCAGTGAATCTAAACGTTTGGTGACAGAGAAATAAATATAAACAAAAAATGATCGGTTTCTGCAATGTCTGAGTATATTAAGCTTATTATTAACGCTTAAATGTAATCAGACTTCTATGCACTATTTTTAAATTAAAATTTTCTATCAGCTAAAAACTAAAAAAATTCGAATAATTTGCATTTAAAATAATAATTGCTAATGAAAAACAACAACAACTAAACTTAAAATTCAAAAATCTATTTTCAACGAAAGCATTAGTAAATTGGTTCGTTATTCATAAATATGTAAACCGAATATATATATATTCACTCTCGTTATTTGTCATAATAAGCATAAGTTACGATTACATTACATATATGACATGAGACGTTAGCAGACTAAATAACATGATGTTAAATAGTTATGTGCGTTTGACATGGGTTTTAGGACCACAACCACATTATAAACAAGAATATATTGAGAGCATTGACTTCAGTATAACATATTTTTTATGAACTAAACGTTATTTCCAATTAATATTATTGGCCGTAATTATACAACAAAGTTCGAGTTAATTAAAAATTAACATAAGCTGTTTTGTTGCATGTTTACAGACAATTTCAATTTTAAATGAAGAATAATTTAAGAGCTATATTTTTGTTTACTATTCTGTCAAAGTAATTGATCAATTTGTAGTAAATTGTACTCTCTATTGCATTAAAGTCCATAATTTTTTAGTTTGCCTATCAAAATATCGTTATCTTTGAATGTTTTAATTAATGCTATCTAAAACTATAGATACATATATATAACGTATAATAAATTTTTAATATTTTTAATCTATGAAATCATATTCTTAACGAAATCAAATTTAATAAATATTGTTCATGAATAAAATGAGTGTTTTGTCAAAATTCATTCATTATCCCTTAGCATCTATTAGGCAAATGTAGTTTTCAAATTTAATGTAAATTACTAACTATTAGGTTTTACAACAGTTAGCTGGGAATAATACTTCATTCATTTTTTACATACATTTAACCTAAATTATACTCAAGGGTATGTTTTAAAATTGTTTTAAATGTCAAAAATTTGAAAATCCGTACGCAGTAATGGCACATAATTCGCTAGTTTTGCATTAGGTTTGAGTCAGTCGTTTAGATTTTATTGTTGCCTTTAGGTATGCAGTTATAACTCTTATAAGCCTTATATTCCTTAATCGCGTAAAGAAAAAAAGAGTAAAAAATCTTAGGCTTTTCATTTCTAATGACTTAGCATCAGACTGTGATCTATGACCAATTGATGTATGAGAAAAATGTTATGTAAATATTTAGTTTATCGTATATTTAGTCACTCACTGCGTAAAAAAGTCACCAAAACTCTTGTCAAGATTATTTCCAGTGTATGCGGAGAAGTAAATGTACGCATACAGTACAGTACCGTATATATATCCCTCTATTCATCTCTATTACTATTAAGCTAATGGTGTGCTGTTTTTTGTTGTGTTTAGTTGTTATTTTAATTATAGCCATTATGATGAGTTAAAAAATTTTAAAAGTCTTTTAAAAAATTGTTGGCAAAATTGCGTTATCGCAACAACAAACACAGAAAGATTAATTAAATTGATGGTAATCGCGGATGTACTTACAAACAAAAAAATTACTTTACGCTCAAATTTTAAGAGTGTTTTAAATTCTTAGCGCTTTTCATTAACCACAAGGTTTTTTGTTTAATAAATACGACTTATTTATATACACTGGTAAGTGTATAATGTAATTATGTTGCGAACACTATAAATAAATGTTTCGGTGCTTTAGTTAACCCAAGTTTAAAGTGAAATGTGTCAGTTTTGTCTGTTCATCAGAGGTCAGTTGTCAAGTGAACTGTGGTGTTAGAATCGTAGCTCTCAATGCGTAACTTAATTAAAACATTTTATGTGTGTTAGGCTTTCGTTTCGCTTAATAGTCAGTGCTTCGAAAAATTGCTAATTTTTCGTTTTCATTTTAAGATGGACTTTATTTTTACTAGAAATTACACGAAAAGCGTCAATCAATAAAGTTTTTGCATTAAAATTAATTATTATTTAATTTATAAACAAATAAAACACATGTAGTAAATATTATTTTACTCTGGGATAAAAAATTCCCATTACAGCATATTTGATATAAAAGTATTTAGAAATATAATACAGGAATTTTCATGGTAATTCACAGACAACAATGTTATTCAGGATTCGATATTTTAAATTTTAAAGTGAATCTTAAGAATTAGTGCGCTTGACTTTTGATTTTCCAAAAATTTGTAAAATCTATGATATTTACGTTTCAAAGTTAAAAGTTATGACAAATATGTGTTTTTAAATCAATTAATTCTAGCTTTTAAAATACTTCACAAAACATATATTTCGCAAATTTGGTATTCATTGAAAGTTATTGATGTTAACGAACAGCATTAATAAAATATTTCACACAGTAATTTTGATTACTTTTTGAAATAAGCTCTGGTCAACCAAAATCCTACTTTAAGATTATATATTTCTATAATATATTCACATCTGTATCAATATATGTTTATATCAGAAAATATTAAGAGTTATTATTGCTGTAATAGTTAAATGCTAACTGAATTGTTAAGGTTAAAAACAATATTTTTGCTAAAAATAAAACTTATGTTTAAAATACGAATTGTTTGACTGAAAAGTGTTAAATTACTATGACTTCAAATATCAATTTTTATTAAATTAATGTATGCTTATATGAATTATATTTAGAAAAGTTAGATTATTGTACGCAAAAAAATATTAGTTTAGTTTAAAACGGATAACATCGAGTAAATTAAATAAATAATTGGGGAACAATTGAGGCAAAGGTATGCCATTTTAATAAATCAATTGCTACAAGTATTTTAGTGATCATACAGTGATTGCATTTGATTAACAGCATAGTAAGGCACTCTGCAAATAATCGCCGCTTTCTCTAATAAACAAATATGTGGTTAATTAAGTTTACTGTTTACTATCATTTTCCGTGTGCTGAGCAGATGCCACCACTGGTGCTGACGCGTACGCGTAAACCGTGTAAATATGTGTTGAGTGCTTTCGCCAAACTTAGCGTTTATAGCAACGCAAGTTTTATCAGTTATTTGCCGTTACAATAGCGACACTGCTGCGCTCTAACATATTACTGCAGGATATACAGTATAACTTATTAGTATACACTTAAAATAAAAATTCTAAATAAAATTATATTATCAATTCACGTAAAAATTTCAATTTTAATAATAATTGAAAAAACCATTAATGTACGATTAATAATGAATTCAACGTGAAAACAATGACTATGACTAAAATCAGCATAAATATGATTTAAAACATATAAATGGTTATAAACAAGATGTACTGTAATATAAGTAGTAATCTAATAGATGGCAGCAGTAACGGCATAGTTATGGTGTGCACAGTGTATACAGTGTGGTAACAGCTGGTGTTTGGGCAACATATCACGTACATTCACGTATTGCTCAGTTCGCCAAAAGCGAGACCACTGCTCATCGATCGTCAGAAATGGGTGGCTGCGTTCTGCGAGCATATATTTTATGGGACAAACTTTTATCAGACTCGGCATGCGATTCGATGCACAGGCGATGCTATAGACAGCACAACACTACACAACACTAACAGCCACACTATACTCGCCAAAAACAGTTCTCTTCTCGATAGCGCTCTTCATTGCAATTAAGTGATGATATTAACTGTGCTGAGAAAAACAATAATAGTTTGGAAAAGTTTGTAGTTATGATTGCAATGCGGTGTCCGATCATTGTTTGTTATTTTTCCTAAAAATATATATAACATAAATTACTTGTTGTTTTGTGCGTGAATAAAACGTGTCAATTTGTGCTTAATTTGTTTTTCAATCCATTAAACTGTTCTCTCGTCTGATTTGAAAAAACTTTTTTCGGTGGAAAACAGTTTTTTGCTCATCGCTTGTACGTAACACTAATCAAAAAGAATTTAACCAACGTTTAAAAAAAGTTTTTATCATCCAAAAAATGAGCGAAGATAACAACTAGAGATATAACGCAGTGTTTGTACGTATTTGTGTACGCAATACAGTTCTTCATTGAGCGAAAAAAAGAAAGATTTTAACTTAATTTTTTAATCTTACGAGAGTTCAAAAAATAAAGATTACGTGTTCGCGTAAGAGAGAGGCCGGTCTTCGATAGTTATTTTTTTGCAAAAAAAAATGGAAATGAAAAAAGTTTTTTGTTGATTATATTTAGCAGTGAACTAATTGTGGTTAACTTCTAACGAGTACTTCGCAACGATTTCTCTGTCGACTCTCTCAACACAACTCACTCACATATATCACTCATAACTCACTCTGTTCTCTCCTTCGCATACAAACACAACTATATCTCTCTCTTACTCTCACTCGTTCCGTATTTAACTTACGAAAACGAGAAAAGAGGAAAAAAATTATATTAATCACCTCTACTTAAAAACGGAAGAGTGAAAGCAAAAATTTTTGTTTGTGTTTTTTGTAAAAAAGTTGTTAATTAATTAAAACAAAACAACGTGTAGTAAACAATTTGTTTTCTATTGGCAATTATACAATATATCGCGTTAATTCACAGTCAAATATTGAAACTCGCAATCATTGCTGAATTAATAATGGAAACCGATCAGTCACAGACAGTTAGTAATAATTCGGCCAATTCTAGCGATGGCGTACCCCATGACTCGATTGGGTACGACCAAGACCTGTACGTATCAAAAAACTTACTTCACTTTATTTAATCATTTACTTATCATTTATTTGTTATTTCGTTATCATTTTTATATTATTTTTTTCGTTATCGCTCTTAGTTTTAATACTCTTTAAATACATTTAATACATTATTGTTAAGCTTTAAACGGAAAAAAGTAAGTTTCGGGAAAAAAGTTTATTTATCGTGTATTAACACTTAAGTTTTATATATACTTTAATATATTTACGTTTTCTAACATTTACAACACACTTATTACTCCACCAGAAATGCCTGAAACATTTATAACTTGGAGCGTAATTATGTGTTAAATTCTTCTTCCTCTAAATATATCTATATATTTCTATATATACACCGCACACACATATACACACAACTAATTCTGTATATTGTTATTATTTATTAATTGATTGTCAGTTTTAGTCAGATGTCTGGTGTTAATCACCAACTGTTTTGAACTTTCGGTTTGACTTATTGCTAGTATTTTTATCACATTTAAACTCATCCCTAAATAGCTTTTTTGTGTTTGCTTTTTTACATTTTTTTCTCTCCTCTTACTTCGTTTTTTCCGTTCTTTACTCTTAAATGAGTGTACTGTTCTGTGCTTTTCAAAACACTAAGAAAATACACACACAATTTTTACTTTTTTTATTTATTCGTGTTTTGTAGGAAAATGTTTATCGGCGGACTGAGTTGGCAAACAGCCCCCGGTAAGTGTGGTTATTTAATCATTATTAGCACTAATACTGAACACAACCTTTTGAATAGAAATGCTTTTTTCTCATACTCTGATGTCTCTCTCCTTTGGAATCCCTTCTCTTCTCTCCCCTTAAATCAAATCCCCATTTGCCCCACGCTTTTTTGGCTAAATTTTTTGTTGAGCTCTCTGTGCACTCTCTGGCAGTACTCGTTCACTATCTATGGAATACCCGAGTCTCGCAATTCTCTTAACAATTGACGTCAAGGTTGTGTTCCTCTCACTCGCTATCTCTCTCTCGAATTGCGAAAAAGCCGGTCCAATATATGTAATAATGATATTATAAGTTATTAACGTTAGCGGCCCCTCAAAAAACTTTCCTATTTATGCCACCATCAAACTGGGCATCAGTTTTGATGGGGAAATGCGATGTTGTGTACGCCGATGGGGAATATAGCAAAAAAGAGGGGTATGGAGGGGTGCGGTTCGCTTTACTTTTTTGCTCTCAGATGAACACAGACGCGATTCAACAATACTTTTTTATTGCAATTGCCTGTAAACGAATTTCATTCTCGTTGTTTCACTGCTTTTTTATATGCAGTATAATATAATGACAATACACAACACAACGACTCTCTAATTGTAATTCCCATTATTATTACTGCCTTATATTGAGAGCGCTGTGTATACAGTATATACAGTGTACATATGCTATATGTACTGTGCTCTCCGTATTATTATATAATGTATTGTTTAATGCTTAAAACACAATTTACCACTTGAGTCAACTTTTTATTCAGGCGACGCAAAAAAAATTTTGAATATAAATATCAACCTTTGAAATTAGCTTACGGTGTGCTGCGAGAAAGAAAACACGAACAGATCTCTAGTACCAGATTAAAAAAACTGAAAAGCAATTTTTGTGCTTTGCTTGATTTGACGCAATTATTTTTGCAACTTTTTTTAGCAGTTGCAGTGGGAAAGTGGGAAATGAAATGCGAGAGAGAGAGAGAGAGAGAGAGAGAGAGAGAGAGGAGAGATGTGAGGTATATATTATATATATTATATTACGCCGAATATAAAATATTGAAAAAATAAGTTATTTTATATGTGACGGTAACACGAAAGATAAAGTGTTGGACTTAACTGTAAACGTGATATTTGTTGAGTTTTGGGAAGCAGTGGTAACCAATTACACGTACTATAAAATAAAAGCCTACTTACTTATAATTTATATATATAGTTGATATATACAACTCTCTCCCATAACCTCTGTCAGTGCTCTCTCCTCTCTCTCACTCCAACATACAAGTATGTTAGAGAAGTGAACGCAAAGCCCCATAGTTTTACGTGTTGTGCCAAAATTGTAACGCATTCTTCTAATATATTTACCCATTTATTGTATTGCAGAAGGCCTTAGGGAATACTTTAGCAAATTTGGTGACATTACCGAAGTGATGGTTATGAAAGATCCCACAACCAGAAGATCGAGGTAAGTGTATCACTAAATTTATTAATATTGTTATTATCATCGCTGCTATTATTTGTGTCCTAAATTTTCTTTTATTAAACTGTTTCTCTCGTTATTTTTTGTTTTTTTCTGTTTTTCTCTTTTACTGCTAACTTTGATTTGTTTGACCCTAATTTTTCGAATCTCTTCTCTACGGCTAACTTATACTCTACGCTCCTCTGCTACTCTCATCTCATTCGTAAAGTTTAGTTTTTTTCGCAGTGAAACGAAATAAAAAAATATTTTTTATATATTTTCCCATTTCGTTTTTCCATTGCTTCTCTTCTCACTCGAATCGGCGAAAAAAAATGATAGCGATTGTGCGCATTTTTTTCCTATTTTGAAGTGATTGTCGCTTTTGATTTTACTCAAAAAAATATACGCTAACACTATAAGAGTGAGAGAACTGGTAGTGTTTGTGCGCTGAAAAAAATTGTATTAGAGTTTTGGACAATACTCTGATATTATTTGCAATAACAAATGCATCAGAAAAAATAAAGAAAGAAAGCTAAAAAAGACTCGCGAGTGATCTCCTCTCCAAACACACATACAGACGCACACATACACACATTGAACACTGTATGGCAATGTGTGTATCAAAGCTTCGATGCCAATGGCATTAGTGATCGCATTTAGAGTTCCGTTCTGTTCTGTGAGCCCTTTTTCGCTCTCATCTCTCACTACTACATATCACTATAACTAATGCACTGTTATATATATTGGATTGCATTTCTTTAGTCATAGTTAGAGTACTATTGGCAGCGCATTTTAACTTTTTTTTCTCTGCTCTCTCTATCGCTCGCTATGGCCATGAAATAAAGTTGTGTGTTGTGTGCGAGCGTTGAAAACGTTTGTGCTGCCAATCGTACAGCGAAACACAATGATGACCTTCATTGCCATAAACTTAACTTCTATTCTGACTGCTTTTCGACTTTTTTCTGCCTATTTCTTTATGGGCTTATATTTATTATATGTATATCTTATTATATGAAAAATATTTTCAGCCTTACAGTAAGAGAAAAAAATCAGCACAAAATCTTTTTACGTATTTTTTACGACACAACTGAAGTAGTATTTCTTCGCCATTATATTTAACAATAGTTTGCGCGATTTTTTATTGAATGACAATAAAAATGAAGTTTTCGAGATATAACGTATATATAAAGTGTATATTATTTTACGTATGCAATGATCATGCCCTTAACCTGACGTTAGTTTCAACCGAAATACTATATATCTCTCGCTTTTTTGTAACTAATTGGTGATAAACTGTAAAACAAGCGCATCTCTCTTTTCGCGATGATAACAACAAAAAAAGTTATAATTACAGTGCGATTAAACTTTTATATATTTATAACGTCGTCGTCTATCATATAACTTTTTTTCGCTGCGTTTTTGTTGAGGAAATAGCGCTTTTCAGATGAGTAAACTTTCATTTAAAAGAGAAGGAAAGATTTTTAATATCTGTATGTTTTTCTTTTCAATTTTTATAACCATCCCTTAGTCGTTAGTATTTGATTCGTATCGCAAACTAAACAAAATAACGAAATTTATTTATGCTATTAATTAGTTATTCAAAGCGCCTTCGCTTCTAATAACTTAATTATATCTGCTCTGAAGTTATTAGCAAAATCTAATTATGTGTATAATTCGGGCACTTTTTTCTTCTCCATTAGTTTAGTTATGACGAGGAAAAAAGTGAGGAATCGTTTACAATTAATGCGCTATTTTTATATATTTATTTCTACGCGAATATAATATATTTTATTATAAATAATTAGATGACCTACAAATTCAATCAAATATCGCTTCGTATTAAGACTATTTGCCAGCATATTATCTCTCAATGACAGACAAATGCATTGTTGCGTCAAATTTTTAGTCAAAAAGCAAATGTGTATTTTTTGCAGTATAATAGAAAAAGAGTCGGAAAAACCATATAATTATGTAACGCTTTACGGGTTTTAATGTCCTTTTAGTGATTGTTTTTAATTTTATATATTTTCCCTTCAGTTTAATTGAAAAAAATGATTCATAGAATAAAGATGTCTATATTTTTAGTTTGTTTTGAACATTGTTTGTGCAAATTTTTATTGTTAATTAAACAATAATTAATTTTTTTGTGGAATAATAATACTAATAAAGAAACATTTTGTTAAAAATGATAAAACGATAAATTTCTTGGTTAACAAAAAATGCACACAAAAAAACATAAATTTGCGCAAATGGTTGCTTTAGATTTTTTTCCAGAGAAACTAATATTAAATTTAATATTTTATAAATTTGACGCATTAATTTTTTTTATGTTTGAAAGTCAATTTTCGATCGATATTTTCTCTAGTATTTCAAAACAAGCGATATTTATATCGACGCATATTATCTTTGAAAGCAATTAATATCACTTCTTTCTATTCTTTGCTAAAATGTTATATTTTTCGAAAAAAAATATCATTTTAACTCTAAAAAAATACATTATTGCTTCACAAAAGTTAAGTCATACGGCAGAGTATAAGCTGCTTATTCTGTGTTATACACTGTAATTCTGCACTACTAATATACTTTTTCTATCGTAGTCTCTATTAACGCAAATAATATTGATTGCACTTTTAATCTATTATAAGTTACTTTTTATTATTAATACGCGGTACTTATGGCATAAAAAAATCATTTATAATAAATTAAGACAAAATTAGGGACAGGAAAAAAATTTCTTTATTCTTTTTTACTCGATCAAAATACAATTTAATACCAATGATCACAATGATCACCGTGACTACAGAACCAATTCCACTGCGTTTTATTATTGGAATAATTCTCCCTTTGCTTTGCTCGCATAAATGAATGGTTTCTCTCACTCTCATCGCTCATACGCTCACAGTTTTACTATCCTCTAATTCTAATCTATGGCAATATATTTTAGTAGAGTTCATTTAGTTTTATCAGTTGTATCGATAAATTTATTAAAATAGATTCTCTCACTGAAATTAGATTTTTGAAAAAATTAATATTTCCCTGAAAAGATTATATCTAGTCAAACATCATTACTCATAAATGTATTTTTTGTTGAATATTTACATATAGAATTTCTAAATTTCCTGTACCCCTGTATTACTTCTCGAAAAAATTTTTTGTAGGAAAAATAAACAATTCAAATCCTTTTTACTGTTATTTTATGCAATTTTTCTCATACACAGTGTGTTTACAATATATAACTTACTGTTCAGACTAGGAATATTGAAATACAAATGAGATGATTTAGAATTCGAGATTTTTAGCATATTTAAATATTATTTGAAAAAATAAAATAAAAAAGACTTAACTCTAAACTGTGCAATACAATGCAATATGTAAAATAATATATATTTCTTAGCCGTCTTTTTTATGCTTCACATTAGTTTTAAGGATATAATATATATATATGTATTTGTAGAATTATTTTTAAAGTAATTTAATAGTGTGCATGAAATTTTATTAACACGACATGTTTAATTTAACACCATTTTCTAAGAAGTTATAACAGTTTTTTCCGTCCAATAATTTAAAAAAACAACTTTGTTTTGTAGAAAATAGCATATTTAATATCACCTTAAAAACGGTCGCATCTAGTTTTTCTTCGCGAAACAAAGTAATTAAATTGTTTTTGATTTATCGAATAAGAAAGTTAATCCACTGTCAAATAGCATTCTTAAGCACACCTTATATGAAGCTTACGATGGAATGATAACGTTCCGAATAAACCAACGATTGATTATTCTATTTGAGTGATCAATACAGTGCAGGTACAGGTAGTACACTGTAAGTTCTTGCGATCGTTAGTGTCAGACATGTTAATAAGATAGCAAACAGTACAATCTTTTGAATCGTAATTAAAAATAATGCCGACTTGTCATGACAGCAGAGTTTTCAAAATTTGTTTGATAAATGTGTCGTAAATTTTATTTAATATCGATTTTTTCTGTGCTCACAGTTTAAAAATGCATGAACTTTTCAGAAAAAAATTGATATCAATAACCAATTCCGTAACTAAAGAATATTTTTACGCTTATATTTTATTTAATTATTTAAAGTTTATTCCCAAAACTATCATACTATAAATTCTTATGTAATAAAGCAATTTTGTTTGAATATTATTATTTTTAATTATTACATCCGCAACTTAATTGGATGGACTGTTAATTGAGAAAGTAATTCAGACGAGAATGACAACTAAACGAATTTATTTTTCTTTTTAAAGCATTAATCTAGTTTTAAAAATTTTTACAAATTTCTCTATGGATAGAATAATACGCTTATTCTTTAACAAATGAGCGAAAGCTAAGTGACCTGAAAAATTCGCTGACCATATATATTTGAATATAGTCTGCGCTAAATTATATAAATTGTAATTTGGCTTTAACGGCATTATAGACATGAAAATATCACGCTTTCAATTGAATAGAGAATTAACTTGTTTCCAATTTGCATTAATGCGAGTATTATTACTCTCGCCTATTCTTATATTCATTCATTTTATAAATGAATTGCCAAAATAAAAAGTCTTTGTGTATATAATATTATACGCTTACAGTTAGCTATACATATACGTACATTCGAGTTCTATATGTTTATATTAGACCTGAAAACCTAATAATTATTTTAATCAACGCATACTCGTTGTGTTGTATTGTATTGTGATTTAAGGCGAAATTAACTTAATTTTTATTTCGACAGAATATATTTCCAACACATTTCATTATATATTAATTTTTATCGTAAGAGTTTTAAAAAGAGGAAAAAATATTTTCATAATCATATTATATATTTATAAACGTAATCGTGTATTATTTTTTTTGTTAAGAAAATAAATTATAATACCCGATATTAAAATAAAATCCTTTTATCATTATTATTGTTATTATGATAATAATGTGTTGCTGCAGTATTTAGACGCCTGTAATTCGATATGTTATTTCTTATAAATTTTCATTCTCTTCGTGCATCGTTAAGCAATGGCAATGTTGTTGATCACACACACACGCATTTCAGTCCAAAAGCCGATCGAAGTTTATGCCCAGAGTTTCACGTCTTCAATATGTTACACAACTATTCGTAACGTTCTCTCTCTCTCTCTATCTCTCTCTCTCTCTCTAATTTTTTTCGGAGCTAAAATTTATTTATACGCTCTTATAGTTTAGTTCACAAGATAATTGTTTTAGCACCAGATTTTTAATTAAAATAGTTTTCAAAGTATGAAAAACAAAATCACAAAAACAATAAAAATGATTCTTTCGGGTAAATAAATTTTCGCTTGTAGTGTAGTATTTTTAGTTTTGATTCAGAACTTTGCATACTGTAGTGTAAATGATAATAAATTTTCAAAACACAAAATCATCATCTCTTTAAGTGAAAGGTTCTGTATTTTTATCTGTTTTTAAGATTTTTAGTATTTAATTAATTTAAGCGCTGAGAATAGAAAAACAGAATAGAGAATAGAGTTTTAAGCTTTCATTAGAATAGAGAGAAGAGGCGAAAGAATAAGAAAACTACCAGTAAATCATAGGCTAATGTTGACATTTTACTTTACTTTATAATTGAATGCTGCGTTTCTCTCTTGTCTCCTATTTTCGGTAAGTTTTAATATTTAATAGAAAGGAAAGTAAGAAATCATTAGATGCAGTGAGAGAAACATACATTTTGATTTTTTTATTATTAAAATAAATTCTCATACATATAAAGACTGTATGAATGTTATGCGAAATGCCTTTTACCATATTTTTCTCCTTATGATAATATATTAAATATATATTTTTTCTCTTTCGATGGTTTCATCTCATGAGACATTCGATTGGAAGAAAGGGAACAAACTTTTTTGTGATGCATATAATGCGTCCATAATAATAATTCACTGCAAATAATTTAATACTGTATCTTAAGGTATTGTTTAGAATTAAATGACAATAACTATATCTGTAAATATGTATTATAGTTGGGTTTAAATCTTACTCGTAAACCAATCAAATTTATGATTTCGTACGTTGTGTTTTCATTCTTTCTTCTTATTTTTTTGTTTTTGTTTTCTTTGTTTGCGCTGAATAATTATTTACATCTTCTTTACCAAATAAATTGCACTTCAGTGAACATTTTTTTTATTATACCGTTATATAATATAGCAATCATTTCTTTACTGAAAAACACTGTTCGCGTTTACTTTAACAGAAGTAGAGAGTATTGTATAATAAACCTACCATTTCACTAGCATTGTGCTGGCAAAACAATGAACGAGTGAGTGACTGAGTGAGTGAGTGAGTGAGTGAGTGAGAGAGAGAGAATCAAAATGAATCGCCAATTCTTGCAATTCTCAGTTCACTCAGCGGTGGCATTGATTTCTCTGTATTCTTCTCGTTACCGTCAATTTTGTTCGTCAGTTTCGTTCACATTCGCATCAGTTTAGTAGCACTGAAATTAGAAAATGAAGGGGAATTGCAGAGCGAATTTTGTGTAACAGCTAAATAAATGGTACTGTGGTGTGATGTGTGTATGTGTGCACTGTATTGCTAACTCTTACAGCGTTAGTATCTTTAGTCTTATTTTTTCTCTTTGCCTTTTCTCCAGTTGTCAAACCTTCAAACCTCCCAAATGCACTTTCAAACCATTTTATTAAGAACTTTGTTTATATATATCTAAGTTTATCAGTGTACGTATGAAATAGCAGTTCGTTAGTGATCTCATTTTCTTATCTTATTCTCCATATAATATATGAAGTTTAATGACCTATTATTGAAATCTTATATATGAGTATATATCACATTATCGCTGTTTACATCTACTTATGAGTAGATTAATAGGGGGAGAGTGAGACTACTTCAACATAAATAGCAAAATCATTTTCAAGAAAATTTCCTTCAATTATTTTTCACTATTTTTTCTTCAACTGAACAAAATGTTAGGTTTTGAAATAAGTAATAGGAATATGCGGTAAATATCTTAATTTTCTCCTTTTTTAAAAAGAAGATATGTTACGTCTGACAGCATTACGTCTACACTTTCTCTCTGTGTGTATTCAATAAATTCATTTTTTCAATTATTAAGCTTATATGACATTATCGATTGTGCTGAATAAATATTTTATAATAATATTATTTATATGTATGTTTAAAAGCTGAGAG
>JAQGAW010001540.1:0-18640 GCA_034698025.1 Phthiracarus crinitus
CGAGCCCGACAAAGCCCGATACTTTTTGTCGGGGGCCCGCGGGGGCCCGAGAAATCGGGGGCCCGTTTCGCACTCTATTATGAAAATCGTTAGAAAATCGTTAAAATATTTTAAGAAAACAGCAATATTAACATAATCAGAGGTCTCATTCAAAAAATGTCCAAAAATTGTGAATAATTTGAAGCTCATAATATTTAGACATTAATTATTTTAATTTCTTAAGTAAATCAATATTTAATAGAAATTTCACACCCAATAAAAACTCGTCGAATTTTAAATACAAATTTTTGTGTTTTCAAATGTAAACGACAAAATTTTAGAAAAATTCAATCGTTAGAAATAGAATAAAATCGTTAAAATAATTAAAAAAATCGGTAGAATCGTTAAATAAATTTTAGTTTTTTTCACTTAATTTAACATATAAATCCTTATATATTACGTGTATTTTGAAAAGATAAACAAATAGATAATTTTATTTGTATATTAAAATATACTTAAATTATTTTCATAGCCCTACTAATAGTTTAGCCTCAATAATATGCGGTTCATATATCTTTTCAATCTTTTTCACGTCTTCCTCAGTTAATGATGAACATTGTGCTAAACTGAGTGTGCAATTTGAATTTGGAAGTGGTTTTGTGATATCCATAACCGAATTTCCACCCAAATATTTTGGCACATTATCTCGGCTTATAAATTCGAAAATCTGCTCTGTTTTGTTGATAACTTTGAACATATTTGAATATTTTGGACCCAATAAATGTAAACACATCGAAACAATTTTGTCGGAAATAAAAGGTAAATTATATAATATTGCATATTTTACTGCTCCTGGAAAATATTTTCGATATATATTCGCCATAAATAGATCAAATTTCATGTCAGAGTTTTTGAATCCAGAATCAGTTCCATCGAAAAATACTACAAACCCTTCTTCATCAACCATTTTATCCATTTTATTTAGCATACAAACAGCGGTTTTCTATAAATTTAATAAAATATTGTAGTATTTTCTATAAATAGTTAAGACTAATAAAGAGAAAAAAAATCGGCTTTTGGTCAAGTTCTCTCTCAATGCTATTTTTTAATGAAAGTTTGTTCTAAATTTAAAAATTAAAGCTGTTTGGGTTAGTAAAAATTGAACCCGAGACACACCGACAAAACAAAGATTTTAACCGAACCGACCCGAGAGTTAAGGTATAGCAACCTTACTGACCCGAACCGAACCTACTGTTAACCGAAAATTCGATAAACAGATATAAAAATCATATAATATAATCCATAATTTGATTATAAAAATTAATGATGCAAATAATATTATATAATTCTGCTATTTCTAGCAAAATTAACCTTTTATTTAAGATTAAATTGTTGAAATTATGTACAATATTATTTTTTGATGATATAAATCTGTACAGATGTTATTATAAGTTATAGATGAGCGGGTCTAACGAAAACAATGACCTGAATCTGGAACTTATAAACCATTTTAAGACTAGGGTCTAAAGCTTTTTCAATCAATCGGACAAAATCCTAGTCAAAAACGTATGCGTGAGGGTAAGGGATCTTTTCATTATTCATTAATCATCTTTAAATATTCGATTTATTGAACAATAATGCACTGTTTTGCTTCTGTTCATTGATATTTAAATTGGATTACAAGTAAAACCGATGCATAACTTTTACTTGAGATCACGTGATTCAGTTTGGAAAATGTTTACAATAAACAAATAACTTATTAGTCGTGCGGATTAGACAAGTAAATGTCGGGTTAGTGTTGGAAAACCGACAAACTTGTCGGGTTGGATTCGGACTTAAAGTTTTCGGACTCGGATTGGCTCGGTTTTAAAATTTTAACCAAAATAACATAGATTTATATAAAAACAATAACCACACATTCACAGTGAACTGACTTTCTAGTATATTAAGGCAGCAATGGATCAATCATTCAGCCATTATGTCATTACTAGGCATAATATCAAATCCCATAATTAATATAAAAATATGTAACATATATTAAGCATGTATTTTCTCATAGAGACTCTCATTTATGTTTTCAGAGGTTAAATCTCTACATTACTATAAGAAATTAAGGATATGTGATATAACGTAAAAGCATTCATTTTTAAATTTTAATAACTTTTTACTATTTAATTTCAAGATATGTTGCGAAAAATTATAAATCTTCAAACCTTATTTAATGTTTCCATTTGTGTAATTTTCTGGTGTGCCTTAATTCTGCAATATATAACAGGTAGCGCTTGTTTGTCTTCATTACAAACAAAAATCAGTCCAAGTTTAAACATTTCAATTGGTATATCATTGTAATCCAATTGATTGACACCAAACGATTTTCTCCATTTCATTGCTTCATCCAATTGATTCAATGCTAACTCTATGTTCATGTCTTGATACACCACAAACCTTTTTACTGTGTAATCATGAGTTTTAACTCTTTCGATATCAATTGGATCGTAATTTTCCGGATTCATGTCATACCGTTCGCGCAAAAACTTTTCGCGCACAGAAATAATCAATTGATTTATATTTGAATCTAATAAAACATTATTATTATTAATCGACATTTTCTTTTATAAATATGATTTTAATGCAATCACTAAGTTATATTAAAAATTTGATGCGTATTTTTAAAAGAAGAGATACGCATCGATTTCAGAAAAATATCATGCATTAGATGTTTAAATAAGAATAAATTATTTGTATTTTTTTAATATTTGTAAATTTTCTATTACACCAATAATCTTTCTAATATCACAAGGTTTATTAATACGTATAAGAAAAGAAGAAAAATTGTGATTTGAATGCAGATATATAATGCTTTTAATGCATATTAATAAAATATACACCGATGCTATCAATAAAATTTACGTATAAATAATTATATATCAAATTAAAATTTTTATCCGTTTTTTAATGACAACAATTATAACAACTTTAGCTCACGTGTCAATTGCAAGCTAAAAACATAAATTTAATTGACTTTACCTGTTTGTTAATTAATTCACGGAAATTAGTAGCAGCTATTTAAATAAATTGGAGACATTAAATCAATATTTAATAGAAATTTTTGCAGTATTTTTTCCGAACTTAACTTAAAAAATAAGCCACCATCAAAACTCATCGAATTTTAAATACAAATTTATGTTTTAAAATGTAAACGGCAAACTTTCAGAAACTTTCAGAAACTTTCAGTCGTTAGAAATAAAATAAAATAAGGTAGTTATAAATTATAAAAATCGACAGAATGGTTAAATAAATGTTAGTATTTATTATATATTATATATTACATTCGGATGCATGTTTTTTGACAGAATAAACAAATAGATAATTTACGATTTTCATAACCCTAGTTATAAAACTAAATTAAAATGGTTTAAATATTGTTCCAAATGTAATGAACAAAAACTCTAGCGGTTCGTATTTCAATTGAGAACTTAGTAGTGTCGAGCAATTATCAAAATTTTCAGTAAAGATTTTGAGATAAATTAGTAACAAAATAATAATATGGAAAACTTATTAAACTTAAAAGAAAAACGTGAAATTTAAAGATTATGATGAAATAAAAAATAGTTATTTCAACATTTTAAAATAACAGTTAAGATAAGTATGTGCCACTTAAAGGCACTTTTAGTGGTAAACAGAGATAACTGGAACATTGGTTTGCGTGCAAACCATATCTAATGATAAGTTTTTGAATATGAGTTTTGACCGACAAAAATATAAAATTTAATTTAATATACAGAAAATTTTTAAAATCAGTTTAATGTTACATCAATGGTATATCTAAATGAGTGTTTTAAAAAGTTTTACTTTTACAAACTTTCGATGATTTCTGCGAACATTTTTATAAATCAAACTTTAAATCATAATCTCTAATTAAAATTTCTAAATCTGATCATTAACTTTAAACATCTCATAACCAAATCAACTATTATATAACTAAAACTTTTCACATAATTTCGAACAAAACCGAAAAAAAGGCCACAAAACCACAAACCAAACACAACTATCACACAGCATGTCCAAAGGTCTGATGGTCTAGGGGGGAGGGCGTCCTTTCGACTTTTCTCAAAATTCAAGGGGGGTCAAACTCACTGGATTTAGCGAACAATATTTTTGCCTTCGGCCCAAAATTATTTTAAAAAAATTTTTCCCTACGAAAGCCTAAACCACGCCCCCACGAAAAACACAACGAATTTAACTGATAAATATTTGGAAAATTTGACAAAAATTTAAGTGGGTCCCAAAAACTCATCGGATTTGATGGACAATTTTTTTACTGTATGACAAAATTTTTTTTCAAATTTTACCATTTTTTTGTCCTTGAAATCTCAAAATTTTGGGTGGGGAGGTCAACTTTTTCAACTTTTGGGGAGAGGGGTATACCCACCCCAGACCCCCCTCTTGGGATACGCTGCTATCACATACTCGAGAACACGTGTGTATCGCAAGATAAATATTTTGCATCAAAAGATTTTTTAGATTATGTAATACTTATATTTACAATCGGAATCATTAATCTAAGAAAATATATGACTTCAGCACATTTTAAGATTTATATTTACATTTTATATCAAAGGTCGGTTTAAGTGCGTGAGATTTCCGATTTAAACCGATCTATAAATACGGAAATATTTTCGTTTATAAAAACTTATATCAACAAATCTTTCCAATTATAACTGAAAGAATGAAGAAAAACTTGACGATTCTGTTCAACGCATTGGACGCTGAGGGACACGTGAATGCTTGCGTCGGTTTAGCGGAAAAACTCCGCAATCGCGGACACAAAATAATTTTCGTTACCGATCGGTCTTTTAAGCGAAAATTGGATAATTATGATTTCGTGCCGGAACTAACAGATACGAAGAAAGACGATTCTGTGGAGCATTGGGCAAACTTATTGCTAGAAAGCAAAATCATATCCGGACTGTCATCGTTGGAAAAGCAAAGAATTACGATGGAAAGCGACTTGTTATTCACAATGATCGACAACGCCAAACAAAATGAGAGTTTCTTGAAACAGTGCTTCGAAAAACACAATCCGGATATCATTATAATCGATAGTTTCGTTCGGAACCCATCGCTGGTATATTCAGGCAAACCATGGGTATGGCTGTGCAGTATGCAACCATTATTCGCGTTCGAACACAATCTGTTGCCTCCGCCACAGTCAGGTAACCAAACGAAGCATTGGAAGCATTTATAAATTTATATTATTAAAATAGGATACCCAATCAATGGTAATCCAAACGATTGGATCGAATTCAAACGGGTGTTAAAATTTTATTTCGGAAAACTAAACCGCGATTTAAATACTTGGCTCACAGAGAATGGCTATCCAGCAATCAATTCCGATCGACTGGTTTCCGACTCACCATATCTTAATTTATACGACTATCCAAAAGAATTAGATTATACCGATTTGGTGAGTGTTCCGGAAAAGTATTTACGATTAGACACGTTTATGCGATCAGTTAAGGGCACATTCAATATACCAAAACAATTTGAAAATAAAGGCGGAAAATTGGTTTACCTGTCGATGGGTTCGATGGGATCCGTAGACATAGAATTAATGAAAAAACTAGTATCGATTCTATCAAAATCTCGCCATCATTTTATTGTATCGAAAGGTGTGCTTCACTACAAGTACGAACTCGCGGATAATATGTACGGCGACCGATACGTACCGCAAACGCTAATTCTGCCATTAGTCGATCTCGTGATAACACATGGCGGCAATAACACGGTTACCGAAACATTTTATTTCGGAAAACCGATGATTGTTATGCCGTTATTTGCCGATCAATACGATAACGCGCAGAGAATACACGAAAAGGGTTATGGTATTCGTATGGACCCGTATTTGTTGACCGAACACGAGCTGTTGTGTGCGATCGACAATCTATTAGATGATAATGCGTTGAGAGTTAAGTGCGAAAAGTTATCGAATCGCATCCAAACGTCAAACAGTGTGGATATAGCGGTTCAGCGCATCGAAAATTTAGTAACAAATTAATTTTAAAAATAAAACTTAATTATTTTCAAAATTATTTCAATAAATTTAAAAAATCGAAATTATTTTTTCATTACATTATTTTATTTGATTATTAAATTATTTGATTCAATAGTTAATAAAGAAAAATAAATATTATATTATCGAGAAATAAAACACTCATTTATAGCACGAATTTTTCGGTGACCACCACTCGCTAATATTCGTGTAAGTCTTATACGGTATGTTCGAGTGAAGTAACGCGCAAATCCTGCACCACATCATCACACCTCTCACTTCTCCCCTTTGTTTCCATTCAAAGTATTTATTATACGCGCTGTCATTCGCGTCCAAATACGAGATATAATCGGCTAAATGTTTCGGTGACCCGAAATCATTTATATGTATGAACGAGTTTGGCGGTGCGAACCGTTTATATGATCGCGATTCTGCGCCCATTACTATCGGCACCACACCATTACTAAATTAACATCAAATCGTTATATATAATACTAATTCTGATCGTAATCATACCCTAATGCCGTAAACCAAAACTTTTCGGTGATATAATCGAAACAATTCGAGTTCTCGAATGCCAGATAAAATTTGTAAACATTTCCGAGCATTTGGTTGCATCGATTCGAGTCGAGTCTCGAACACTTCAGTTCACCGCATCTTAAATAAATGAAAAAATTTATCACACATTAAAAAATAAATATTCATAAATAACCGAAAATCCAATCGATTATCAAACATACTCGCCATAAATATCTACGCGAATATATTTTCGCAATTCTAACGCGTACTGCAGCCGTTTATTACTGGTATTACAGTGCGACACAAACCAAGCAATTAGTTTCGTCTTATTCGCCGCGTAATTCGTATTTCGCGCGATTCGGGTTTCGTTCGACGAAAACGGGTAATATTTGGCATAAGGCGTCGGTATATCCGAATCGTGTCTGTAAGTGGCCGTCCAATTGATTTGGTGATTGAGTTTAGCGTTAACGTATGGCACACTGAGAGCCGATTCGATATTATAATACAGCCATATCTGGTTCGACGAACGATTAAATTGAAATGACGGCCAAACTCCCTGTTCAACAGTGACAATACTATTTAAACAAAATTGCGAAAAACATTAGCGAATCACACACTCTCTTAACGAATTACTTGAACATATGTTTTATTAGAATTACCTTCAAAAATATTAGATCAGCGAACTTCGCTTCAGTTTTTTCGACAAATGTGCACGAATTGACTGGACATCGCGAGAAATATTCGGATCCGATTAGATTTCCCCAATAATTGTCAAATGTTTTTACATATATTGTCTTCCGTTTGGCTGTTTGTGGGCTGTAGTCGAATGGCTCATACATCAGTTGATTGATGATTCGGTCGTCTTCGACGTCTCCTTCGTTCGGCCATAACGCCAAATGTTGCGAAACGTTTCGGTCTGGTTTTACCGTACCGTTTGTGAGAAACCATAATCTTTCGCCAGAAGATGGCAATTCATATTTGATCTTTTTCTCGATTTTGGTCCAATTGATGCGATAATATTTATGAAAAGTTTCTAAAATTATGTTATTTTTATCATCTGTTGTTACGGAAGTATTTTCAATAAAATGAATGTTTGGCGAGCGTTCGTAATCATTGAAAATTGGAAAAATGATTAATATTAACGTGAAAATAGTGGAAATAAAACAGAGCGCAAACAAAAAGTTTCGGACGCATAACAAAAATAACATCACTACAAGTTTTGTAATTAAACCAATGTTTAAATAATATTAATATGTAAATTTAAGTTTTCTCGTGTGTCGTGTGTTTGCATTTTACACCACACTTAATGGTAGAGAATTATAAACAGATTTGTTAAAAGATTGCACATTTTCATTAACAACGCTGCAGTTACTGGTTGTTTAGAAATGCAATGAAAAATGATAATAAAACTATAAAAAACAACTGTAAATTCTAAGTTATAGATAAGATAAAGTATTAATAGTAATTGTGTGGTTTCTCGTACAATACTTACACAAAAAATTACATTCTCTTACCTGTTTTTGTTATAAATAATTAATTCAGTCAAACTTAATTGTGTGATCGATTCATATCTATATCTATTGTTCAGTTAAATCACAGTTAAGAAATAATGACTGTAATCATAAACTTTAATAAATCAAATAATTTTATTACAATAAATGGATATATTTTCAGACTTAAAAAAACAAAACAAACATTTATAGATCGCAAAAACAAAACTATGTCTCAAAACTTGAATATTTTTTAGCAATTTTTACTAAAAATTATGTAATAATACAAAAAAAAATACAAAAAAAACTTTTTAAAAAGTCCATAATGAAGTATTGAGGAAAATTATGAAAGTAAAACAACAATCGATAATAAATAAGAAACAGAATTATAATGAAATACAAGATTTAAATGAAAATATTGTTTGGTCACTCGTCAACAGTTTGGTCGCGCGGTTTCGACACGTTTCGACGTCGAGCTCTTTTCGAAGTTCGCTGCTCTTCTCTGCTCTCTTCGCCCGAAATAAAATCGATCGCCGTTTCCTTATCGATCTCTTCGACGTGACTTATCTAAATCCAAAATAAATATAACGTTACGTGAACTAACAAATATAATGGATTACCCGATTTCGCGAAAGAACCCCAAACACTTTAACGGCACATTCCAATAATTCGCGTCTGAATGTTGTCATTATAAATTGCGAATTTCCTGACAGTTTTCGAATTAATTCTGATATGAAAAAATAATATATATTTAATTACTAGACACGCGAAAACAGACGATATAAACGTTAGTATTACTCGCAAGCCTAGCCCTATAGAGCGGATCGAGCGCCGAATCGACCTCATCGAACAAATAGAACGGCGCGGGATCGCACTTCTGTATCGCGAATATGAACGCTAACGCCACCAATGACTTCTGTCCGCCCGATAATTGCGACAACTCTTTGGAAGTGGAGCCACCATTAAACGCCACGCGTATTCTCACGCCAACGAAGTTGTCGATCAATGGCAGTGCCGACACGTTTGCTGAGCGTTGGATAGGTTTGTGAAAATTAAATAATAAAATCTAACAAATTCTATTGGTTATCTCACCAGAAGTGGATATACCGCCCGAAGACAGCGATGTTTGACTGTTCTCAGTGCTGGAAGTTTGGCTGCTTTGAGTTCCATCGGCGTAAACCATATCGATGTACGCGTTTCCTTCGGGAACCAATTGGGCGAAAGTTTCCCGAAAAAACGCGGACACCTGTTTAAACGTCAAATGAATGGCCTGAAGCTTTTCTTGTTCAAGCGTTTCGATCAACTGCTGTATAGCCGCGTACGACCGATCGATCTCTTCTTTTTCTTTGCGTAGTAATTCGACCCTCTCTTTGCTATGATTGTACTGATCCAACGCTCTTTGGTTAATATTCTCGTACTGCGCCAACATTTCGTTAATTTCTCGAAGCTTTTTGTATTGCTCTTTCGAACTCAGTTTCGCGTAATTAATTTTCGTGTCAACCGGAACAGTACCTAAATATTATCAAATTTTCAAAAACAAATGTATAATAAATAGCAAACAATACTACAAATTAATACCTAAATAACGCAATTTTCGATTAAGTTCCTCCAATTTCTTCTCGCAATTCATGTTATTGTTGGCCAGTTTTCTAAGCTTTTTCACCTCATTATTAACGATTTCCATTTGCTTTTCCTCGAGTGCTCTCATATTCTCGATTTGTTGCTTTATTTCACTCTCTTTCGCAATCAGATTATCCATAATCGCGTTTTTCTCTTCCAATTGTTTGCGAATGTCATCTATTTTGGCAGAATACACATCATTACACGTCTTTTCCTTCTCCAAGTCATTCAACCGATTGGCGACAGTGATCTCGAGTATAGCGCACTCGAGCTCATTCAGTTGCGGAATCAAATTCTCGTACAAAAGCGATTCCAAACGACCCTTTTCTTTCTCAATTGTGGTACGTTTTTTGAATATGAGCGCACTTTCCTGTTTCATCCGTTCGATATCTCGGATTAACTGCTCCATCTCTTCCCGTTCTGCGTCATTCAACTGCGAACTCAACGCCAGCTTTAGTTCGGCGTTAAACGATTCGCGACTCGTGTTCATCGCTGGAAGCGTTTCCTCCAAACAAAATATCGACTTTTCCAGCGAACTGTGAACCTTTTCCAACTCCATTATAGTGTTACGAATCTGTTCCTTATTGACGCGAACGTTCTCGAACTTATGCCGATTCTTATTCAAATCAGATTCAACCGAAACGATGCTATTAAGACACTGTTCCACTGATTTCGCCAACTTTTCCTTTTCGAACACATTTGAGCGCAGTTTCTGACTGAGTTCCTTAATTTGAGTCATCAAATCCTTCCAATTAAGAAACAATTCCATGGTTGACACGCGACTCATGTAACCGCCGGTCATTTCGCCTTTACTTGAAAAGTAGTCGCCGTCGAGTGTCACGCAATTCAGTTTCGAACTGCGCGCGAATGTTGCCGCCACTTCCATGTTTCGGCAAACAAGAGTTCGGCCGAACAGATACTTCATCACTGTTTCGTACTTTGGCTCGTATTTCAATAGAGTACTCATCTGCGCCGCTTGATTCTAATCCATACCAAATTATAAACAAAATACATATTTTTAATTGAATCTTTAAAATTCGTTTGTTTTGCGCTTACATTTAGCGGCGGAATATCGACCGGTTTCACAATCAATTTATTAATGGCGATAAAAGTGATGTCTCCGTGTAAGTGTTGAGCGTTCACTTCGCGCAATATCTTTGTGCCAATTTTATCGTCGGCCACGATATGGTGAAACAATCTATTCTTAGCGGTAACCTCTATCGCTCGCGACAGATTCGGATTGTGACCGAAACAGTCGATCACTTGACCGTAATATCCCTCAATTATCGGTCTGTACTCCAATTCATCGGTTGTGCTGTTGAGCGACTTATCGCGAAACGTGTCCATCACTTTGTTGACACTTTCGCGGCCAACGGTCGATGAAGTGCCGGTTATTTTCATCAGATTTCTCTCCAGTTTTAGTTTGCTTTCGTCTAACTTTGCGAGATTTATTCTCAAAGCGTTTTCCGATTCAAATAACTGTCTTCTCGTCAAAATAATTTACTCATTAATGGAAATTTGAAATTTCGTTTAAACTATTGTACTCACGATCGTTTGAATTCAAGATTTTTCCGTTCGTGATTCAGTTCCACCATTTGTTTGTTAAATCGGTTCAGATCTGACTTTAACTTTTCGTGCTCTTCCGACAAACTCTAGAATATTTAAACAAAAATTGACGGGAAAATTGATAACAAGCGAATTAAAAATTAATTACTCTTTGTTCGTATTCGAGCGAAGACTTTTTGGTCTCAGTTTTATTCAATTCGGTTTTGAGTTCTTTCAAGCGTTCATTATTGCTATCGATATTAGCCTGGATTTTCGGTAATTCTTGCATAATCCAACGATTACGCTCTTCAACTGTTTTGAACTGTTTCTTTCGTTCCAATTTCTGATACAATTCTCCTCTTCGTCCAACCTTTTCACGCAACTTCAGCGTAACTTTCTTTTCCTCTGCTTTGATATCAGCGTACTTGCCATTAACCGAAACCAAATCACTCTTTTTCTCGTCGATCTCGCGCTTCAACGCCTCAATCTGATCGGTAACACTATTGGTGGTGTTGTCGTCATACTCGAGCTTTTCGGTCAAATCCTTAATCCGTGACTCAACCGCCGCTTTCTCTTTCGCGTACTCATCCACAGCGCACTCCACTTCCGCCAAATCGTTACGATAGTTACCGATATCGGCGCGAACTTTCTTCAGCCGACTTTCCTCACACTTGATCTTCTCCTGAATGTCGTGCAGTTTCTCGCGTTTCTCATTCAACACGTCATTCAACTCACTATGTTTGGTATCGTTGGCCACAATGCGTTGCTTAGCGATCTCGCACTCGTTATTATAGATAGTGAACTCAAGATTACGGCGACGTTTATCCCATTTGAGAAACGATGCCAAGTCTTCCTTCTCTTCTTCAAGTTTGGCCAATTTATCGTCGATATAATCGATACATTCGGTGATTGTGTTCAACTTGTGTCGCGATTCGGTTAACATAGCGATCGCCTGCTTCTTTCGTTCGTCGTATATTCGAGTTCCGGCCACTTCTCGCATCACATTCAGCCGATACTCGTTCGTAGATGTGGCCAATTCGTTGATTTTACCTGTTTTTACGTCACGACACCAAATAGATTAATATTATCGTAAACAATATTAACAATATATATATAAACCTTGTTTGACGATGTAATATGGGTTACTCTTCGAGAAGCCAGCGGTCTCTAACATACTAGTGATCTGTGAGCTTAATATCAACTTTCCGTCGACAAACAACTGATCGCTTTGAGCGCCGATTTGTCGCCGAATCCTCAGCTCTTGGTTCGCGACCGGTATTCTCCTGTCTTCGTTGTCGATAACAATGGTAACGCTGGCGGACATCAATCGCTTCTCGGCTGCGCTGTCGTGAATCAATTGGTTTCTCTGTTGAGCGCTTAAGTGCGAGAATTCGTCCGAAAGTACGAACTGAATAGCGTTGAAGATATTCGACTTTCCGCTGCCATTCGAGCCGATTATCACGTTAGTGGTCGGCGACAGCGATGACAGCGAATTCTTCGATCCGTATGACCGAAATCCGTCGATTATTATCTGTTCGTGTTTTTATTTTGTTTTAAAATTGATTTTTTGTTTAATGAATTACTACTCACTTGTTTTATGTACATATTTTCGTGGTATATATGATATGTAACTCGAAATTGAATTTATTAAATACTCATAATAATTATGATTATGATTATAATCATATAATAAAACATAATTATATCAATCGATAGTTAATTAATTGATTTTGTTTTAATGGTGGAGAAAATAGCGCCAAAACTTATAAAACGATAACTGTTTTGATAATAAAAAATCGTTTAACGCAATAAAAATTGGTGTGATTTTTATTTTGCATATAATTTTACAGTTTTTTTTATTCGGTTTCGTAACTTTCTTTAGTAAACGGAGTTAATGTGTAAAACTATAGCTATTGTTAGTTATTTATTCATTTTTAAAAATGTAAAAACTAATTTATTGTTTTTTTTAATCAAGTTATTTGTTTAGTAAATTATATGATATGTTAAATATAGTTTTTTGTTTTTCTAATTATATTAATTTAAGTAAAATTATTTCTGACGATTTTCTATTTAAATTTTTAACTTTATTATTAACTTATTTAAAGCTTTTTGATCCCGAATTACAATGTTCTCTATAGTTTTCCTATATTAAACTTACCGGTAAATTAACAAATCCGCAACAAATCTAAAGAACTAAATTTTGCAATAAAAGCTACCAATAAATACATATATGTTAATAATTTGGTCGGTATGTGTTTTATTTTCCAAAAATTGAGAAAAATATCAATTTTAGATTTACTGTGGATAAAAATTTCTTGTTTTAACATATTTATTTTATATGTTTAAGTATTGAAAGTTTCTATCGATTACAATCACTTTTATAATTATACTTTTGTAGATTAAATCAAAATCTAAATTCATTTAATATTTGACATTTTAAATAATTAGAAAACTAAAAATTAAATTCAATAAAACTTAATGATTGACATGATATAAGCTTAAAATTCAAAAGTTGACCTGTAATTAACAGTTTACTCATTTGAATAAAAAATATTTTAAATAATCTGTAAGATTTTGAGTTTTGATTATGAACGTGACATTGGTTTAACAACACTCATTACATAATAATCAAATCGAAAAGTTGAAAAATGTTGGATTATACTTTGATGTACCCATAGTTACGCAGAGGGGGTGCTTGCACAGGGCTGACCCCCCCATGAAAAATCGAGAATTTTAAAAATTGTCAGTTGAATTTGTGGAGTTTTTCGAGGAGGCTTCCGAAGACCGAAAATATTGTTGTTTAAATTCGATGAGTTTCCCCCCCCTATAAATTGAGATTTTATATATCTGACCCCCTAGAGCTTACGAGTCTGGGTAACTAAGGATATACCATATACATTAAAAAGGTTATACTGCCTTAACATAATAAATACAAAAGTATTGATTATGCTCAATACACACCAAAAATTCAACCAAATTAGTAATTTTTAAAATACGCGTAACAACTCATAATAAAAAACTAAACCCTTGTAATAAAACGATAAGCTATTAATGGACTTTGAATGACTCGTAAGCTAAAACATTAAGAAATAATAGCGAATCAGTTTCATATTTAAACTATCGCTAAGTGTCAATATAGCGTAATTCAGTTGATTTTAGTAGTAATCGAGTTTAATATACAAAGTTCAACAATATTTTATATTACAGCGTCGAATGAGTAATACAATACAGAGAGTATATAAGAAGATGTAGTTTGATATCAAGCATTCATTTCAGTTAATGTCTTCGTTTAGTTAACATTGTCTTTATTAGTAAAACAGTTTAATATATCAAACTTTTACTTCTATTAAATTTTTTAAAACTCTTGTTTAATCTATTAAAGCATTTTTCTCGATTTGATACGTTGTGTTGCGAAACAAATTTTCATTAAGAAATGACTGACGAAAAGAAAGTTAAAATCTTTTTCCGTATCTCAAGCATACCACTGGTGGCAACAACTCTGATCATAGCGAACGAAATCTACGATAAGATCAAGAACTACAACGATGTGCTGAACAACGCGTTGACCAAAACCGAACTATCGATACAATTGGTGTCATTGGCAACGACTAAAGTGACGGATAAATTGGAGAAACCGATCAGTATTGCGGACAATATCGCGTGTAATGGTTTGGATACTCTCGAAAATAAAGTTCCGTCTATTATGAAAACGCCGAGTGAGTTGGGTTGCGATGCTTTGAAAGTATTATGTCGTTTGCAATCATATGGCGCTTCTGTACTGTATTTAGCGATGACTGGAACCGTCAAGAAGATAGCTATCGTAAACGAAACACCGATCGTGAAAGCGCTTCGGCAGCGAAGTATTTCTACTTTGGACAGTATCGAGAAGACTATTGACGATATTTTGCCGGAGAAAGCGATAGAACGCCAAGAGATGGACAAAGACTTCATTGTTAAAAGAATATGGCAGTTACCGATCGATGTGTACTCGAGAATTGTTCGCAAATGCAACACAATGATCATCAGATTAAATATCAATACCAATGTTTTAAATTAAACTGTTGCGATATATTTTATTTTAATCTATGTTAACGAAGTTTTCGAATTATTTCTACTAATGATTTTATATAGAAATTTTAATTTATTAATAAGATTTTGTAATGCTTCCTATTTTGTGCCATTTTATATAATAAAATATAATAACCTCTAATAGTACTTGCATTGTAATTATTATGAGTTTATTTCTTATTATTAGTTAAAGCACTTCCAAAAATGAATTTAGTATATTGTTTTATTAGAAAGCATTGCAATTAATAAATAACGCGTCGATTTAGCGATAATTAATTAAAACATTACTATTAATTAATGTAAACTTAAACCGTATTGGTTTATTTTATTGGCTGCGAATTGCAAATCCCATATGGAAATGGTATGCGATAAGCACAACAATGTCATCCATCAGTCTATGCATAATCATAATAATACCAATAGGTATGGTATATTTAAAACTATAACTTTTTAAGTATAAAAATTAAAATATTATTCGTTTTAAGTACTTTGCTGTCAATTCTGTGGTCACGGAGCGAATAAAAGACACGGTAATAGTAGAGCAACAAAACATTATAGTAGTGGCAGATCATTACAAACTTACCGCAGAGGCAGTTATGGACGACATTCAAGCAGAGGCTTAAATCATGGATCGTTTAAACATCGAAGATCTCGAAATCGAAATCGTAGGTCGCGTTCGAGACGCAGACATAGCAGTAAAAGAGGCAGAAACAGAGGCAATAGACGTAATAAGCGTTATGGTGGGCATAACAGACCCCATCGACATAATAATGGCAGATCATTACAAACCCACCGCAGAGGCAATTATGGACGGCATTCAAGCAGACGCTTAAATCATAGAGAGTTCAGTCGTCGCAGATCACGGAATCAAAAACGCAGATCGCATTCGAGACGTCGGCAAAGTAGTAGAAAAAGCAAAAACAGACGCAATCGATATAATAAGCGTTATGGTGGGTATAACCGGAAGGGAATTCGATCGTATTCAACACTTGAAGACGGTTTTGAGCCTTATGTCTATAATCAGAGTATTCAAGCTAAAAACCAAATGGATGTGGATATTGTGGAGTTTTCCAGTTATAAAAAGGAAGATTTGGAAGATTGATGCACCGTTTTGTTTGCTCTTCGATTCTTACAATTGAATTTTAATTTTGTTTTCTTTGTGAAACAAGTTTGTTCGCCTTTCTCTATAAAGTAAAGATGTTTTTGTAAGGTTATTGTCTGTGTTTTAGTTTAAGGTTTCGTTTTCGGATTTTTTCTCAAAAAAGTTTTTCGGATAATTTTTATATCAAATAAAACGTAACGTTTTTTCGATCACTTTTAATAATTTCTATAACACAAACAGATGTTTCATATGTTTTCCCAAATAATAGTTTAATTATTCGTTTTAATAAAAGTTTCCAGAATTTATTTTACCGATAAAAATATTTTTAAAAACTTAAATGCACATCAAATCAATCATTAGAACAATCGCACAATTATTTAAATTATATAACATATTAAAAAAGTTTTAAGACGCATCTATTAAAGTATATTATAAAATTTAGACTATCAATAGATACTGTATTGACGTTTGTTTCCGTTAATCTCAAAAATAGATTTTGACCAAATATTAGCTCCAAAACAGATAGAAAATAAAAATTTGCTCTGATTCTGTAATATGCATGTACTAATTTAACGTAGTTTTAATTAGAGTTTTCAAAACTTCAAAACACCAATACGAATGTATTAAATTAAATCTTCCAAAATATAACCATTTTTAACTCCTATGTTAACCCAAAATTTTCAAAATATTTATACATACATTTTTAATAACATAATTCAAAACACCCTATTTATTGTATTGTATTAAAGGTTCATTATTAAATTTAAGCTAATAATTACGACAAATCAACAGTTAATAATATGATGCGAATACCGCTTAAGAGTTTATTACTACTATCAAAATAAACTTCTAGTACCGCTATTTAGTTTTATTGGAAGAATTATTAATTGACATCCGTTTGATCGATTTGAGCGGTTATTGAATATTATTTTTAAAAGTTTACTTAAATTAATTAATGTAAACTTAAACAGTTTTCGTTTATTTGATTGGTTGCGAATGCAAAGCCCATATGTAACTGTTATCATGTAATCACAGCAATGTCATCCATTAGTCTATGCATAATCACAATAATAATACCATTAAGTATATATAACGGTAAATCAAGTTTTAAAATTAAGGTTATTCTTTTTTTAAGTACTTTGATGTGAATTCTGTGGTCACGGAGCAAATAAAATATATGGTAACAGTAGAGCTGCAAATTACTATAGTAGTGGCAGATCATTACAAACTCAACGCAGAAACAATTATGGACGACATTCAAGAAGAGGCTTAAATCATGGATCGTTTAGTCGTCGAAGAACAAGGAATAAAAATCGCAGATCGCGTTCGAGACGCAGACATAACAATAGACGAAGAAGAAACAGACCAAATAGACATAATAAGCGTTATGGTGGGTCTAAACGCATGGGAATTCAATCGTTTTCTTCGCTTATGAATATTACGAGCAATTGTTGCAAACAGGACTATTAAAGCTAAAGACTAAATGGATGTGGATATTGTATCGTTTTCCGGCTATGATCGTGATTAGCTTTGAGGCACAGTTTTGTTTGGCTGCCGATACACCGATTGGCTTAAGATTAAATAAAATAAATTTTTGTACGCTATTCCGCATTATTTCAATTTGGTTTATTAGAGAGATTTTTGCTGCACCTCTCAATGTAATTTTGTTTTAAAAACTGGAAAAAAACTTGATTTGTAAGCCAAAAATAATTTTGTTTTTTCTTTAAAACAAGTTTGTAAAGTTTGCTTAAGAAAGTAAAATTGTTTGTGTACAGCGTTTGCAAGTCTGAGGCTTCGATGCGGGTTTTTCTCGATATTTTATTAGAAAATTTTTGTGTCAAATAAAACTTAAATTTTTTAGAACACTCTCGCAATCATTGATGCAAATTATTTGTTTACTTCGTGTGTAATTTAGTTATTTAATTATTTCTATACAAACAACAATTTATATTCAATTATGTATTTTCAATAATAGTTACTCAATTCTTTAAAATGCCTTTAAAAAATTTAAATATAAAATTTTATTTTTAAAAATAGAATTCAGATCAAATCAAATTTCTATATTAGCAAACGATGTAATAAAAGTCGATTTTATTTTTACATTTTAGATGTCACTATTAATTTGTTAAATCAAAATCATTCGTTTTAATAGCTTTTCAATAGAGTAATAAAAGTGATAGGGTGTAATCCTATCTTTAATCGAAAATATTTAGTATTAAAATTTATATAAGAAAACTTTATAATTGTTAAATAACTTTTGAAAAA
>JAQGAW010001541.1:0-18636 GCA_034698025.1 Phthiracarus crinitus
AATTTGATTATTATACCGCAGTTAAAATTGAGCAGATATACAATTGAAATCGAAATGGAAAAGTTTTAAAAATTAATTTTTAAAATAAAATGACAGATTTATTCGAAATTCGAATTCACGTAAATTATCAATTCAAAAATTCACCATCGAATTCATATTCAAATTGTCGATAATTTGCATTGAATATTTAAGTACAATTTTGAATGACTTAATCATAGTTTGAGATTTTTATCATAATTTTTTATTTCATTTTTCCCAAAAAGTTGAGTTTATGTTTTAGATCATGTCTGTCCCTAAAGTTTTATATTACAGTAATAGAGAGATTTTTATAAATTTTTATTTTATTAAAGGTGTATTTGTTTCATGTATTTATATCTGTGACGTTTATTACAAACTAAAATAATTGTTACATAAGTTTATAGGGAGTTTCTACGAATGTATTGTTCTTGTTAGGTATGATTTTAGATTGTGAAACATATTTTGATGAATAAATTGATTGAATTGAATTAAATAATTAATACTAACTATAAAAGAAATAACTTGAATGATACGAAGCTTTTTCAATTATTTAATATTGTTAATCCAAAATAGATGGCAGACTGACTGTACTACACATCCAACTTAAATTTTGTAATATTTACATGTTTTGTTTTGTTTCGGAAATTTAATTTTCGAGAAATTTAAAGCAGTTTTAACGATTTTGAAATACTTAATAACATTAGTATTTTTAATATAAACTTTAAAATTAAATATGTTTGTATTTATGGAATATATATATATTATCAAATTTAATTATTAATATTATTATTATTATTGAATACAAATTAATTTTCGTTGAAATTCAAAATCCAATAATGATTGAAACAGAAATATAAAGTTTTAGGACAATATTAGACACAAACTTGAATTTTACGTTTGTTTGTAAATATAAGCTTATATTCAGTGTAAGATACAGATGTTATTATTTATTATTACTACTGTTCACAATTAGTGAAGTTAATGATTTATAGAAGTTAAAAATTAAAGATTTTTTTAAATCTTTTAACCTTAACTTTCAAATAAGGTTAAAACCTTTTTAACTCTAGTTAATTCCATTAAAAATTAAACTCATATTAAAAAGGTCAACAAAGTTAACTTTATTTTATTTTTAACTTAACCGTTTATAATGTGCATTCTATTTACACTTTTAAAAAATGATGAAAAATTTGGTCAAAGAAAAAAGGATTAAATAATTACCAAAGTGTGTAATTATTAATTATATCCCAGTTAATGTAAATAACTTAGAATCCGTTTTTTATAAATAGGTTATTTGGTGAAAATGACTGATGAGAAAAATTTTATGTAATTTTTAATGGTTTATGCCAAGTTTAACAGTAAAACAACACACAATACTGTAATATAAGTAATTGTATACAATATTAAATAAGCTTAAAAGAAGTTTTCCGGCAGATATATGGATTTGACATTTGAAATGTCTGTCTATCTATTCGTGCACTCTTTATGCCATATTTATTAAGAGATTTTAAAATGCTAAAAAATTGGTAAAATAGATTCTTATATTGTTCCAAATCGATAAAATTAATGTTCTACATTGTTGAATATAACAAAAATTTAGAAAAATAGACTAATACAAATTTGGAAAATCTATAAAAAAAAATAGTCTCTTACATCGATAAAAATATCAAAAATCGATAAAAATTATAAAAATTATAAATAATGAAAAAGATCATGTTAAAAAGCAAATCTGTGGTCACTTTTGTCTTATAATAGTATACAACACCCGAAATTGAGTTGCATCTGCCAATTTAAATGAATTTAAATTAAAATGTATTTATTGACAATTATTATGGCATATGCCAGCTATACTAACATTTTAAAAATAATACAGATATTCAATATTAAACTTTTGAATATTAAACCCTCAAAAATAAATTTAAAATAAAATAAAGGAAGCTATTTGAAAGTGGAGAGCGAGAGACCATAAAATTACTAAAATTAAAACAGTAATGTTAGATATTATAAGTTATAATTTATAACCGTATCGATCTTGATTTATTTAAATACTGAAATAAATTTAAATAAACAATTTGATTAATTTGATCTTGATTAAAACATTTTCAAAAATTAAAGTATTTAATTAATAAGTATTATTATTAACCAAAATTTGAAAAATTTATCAAAATTTCAGAGAAAAAAAAACAATTTTACATTATACTGTAAAAAAATTATATTTTAGTCCAATTTTTTAAGTTAAATATAATAATGAATTTTAGTGATTAAATTTGCTTGGAGTTATTTTTTGATTAAATAATTTAATCGTTTTGAAAATTTTAAACCGTCTTTTCTTCCGATTTCAATGTATTTTGAATTATTTTACTATAAAGTTTAGTGACAAAAAATTATTATTATCTTAAAATCATTAACAAGAATGGGATAATTCGGGTATGCCGATTTTACCCGAATTAGACTACATTACCCGATATTACCCGAATTTAAGTTTTACACCCGAACCGACCCCGTGTTCGATAATTTTGTTACTTTTTTCGATAAAACCACGTTTTAAAAATATATTCTATAAAATTATTAGTAAAAAATCTTGATGGAATAATTCATATTTGCCCGAATTTTTTTTTATTTTAACAGATTTTGACTTCATTGCCCGATATTACCCGATATTAAGAAAAAAAAGTCAAGTATACTTCTTTAAAACTATTTAAACTATTATATCAGAAAATAATTATCGAATATAATGAAAAATAAGCAGAAATTCAAATTATTTGGTGATAATTACTTAAATTAATGACCCGAATTCATACCCGATTTTTAAACTTAAAGCACCCTATTACCCGACCCGATTTTTAAATTTTTTACCCGAATTATCCTATTATGGATCATTAATAGTGGTTTTAACTAATTATTAAAAAAATATAGAAATATTATTCCTTAAAAGAGATTCTTGACATCTTTACGTTTGAAATTTTGGATATTAATTCGTTTTTAAATAATTATATTAAATTAGATTTTTGTTTTATCATGTTTATTTATTTATTTTAAAATTTCTACGAAATTTATCAAAACCGAGTTCATGTTTAGTAATTATTGTTATGTAATCAAAATGTTATCACAAAAAAAAATAAAAATCTCAAAACTTCAACATATGCTAGTAATTAATATAATTTGTTTCTTAATAAATGTTGTGTATGTGTCGTATTGTCGAACGTTTCGTCCAATACTTCAACATAAGTGATTCACATGATTCACTTACTAGTTTTTTGTATAAAAGAACGGAACATGTGTAACAAAATTCGACAGTTTTCTCCACTTTAGTTTGAAGAGCAAGTTAAGAGAAGTGCAAATCGATGTAACTGTCATCTGTTTTATAGGTATCAGTATTACATATTAGCTAACAATGTAGAAATAATGTATACAGAATTAGTACTGCGAACAGTTCTTGAAAATCGGAAGTTTTCGCGTTATAATAGAGGTAAGCTTACGTGCAACTGTTAGGCCACGAGATTAAAAAAGTAGTCCGCATTGATATGCATATGCGGCCGAAATACTCAGATAAAAAACATTGATTAGAATAAAATATGCAATTAAAATGATGGGTTTTGATGCTGACTGACTCTCATTGAAAACATTCAGTTTATTTCAATGATGTGAATCTTTTGATAGGCGTCCGCACATAAAAAAATAATACTAATGCTTAAATAAGTGGACAATGACTGCGCGCTAGTCTTATAGATTATTAGAATGCAGTGAAGTCTAAATGTCTAAAAGTAGATGTTGTAAATTATATGATTAAAAGTTGGGAGTAGAGGGTGTAGTGAGTGGTCGCGTGTCAATCAGGACTGACAGAGTAACAACAAAAGTAATACCAACTAATGGACGAGTGGGAGGAGATATGCGGTATTGTCCTCATGCTCTCCATTCATCACTGATCCACAGTATTTGATTTGGTTTGTTTCATCAAAGAACAACCAAACGAATCACAAATAAAAATTGCTATAATAATAACTGCATTACAAGTCAACTCAACTCTACTTCGCGAAAATAGGAGCGTGTATTCGCAATCACTATTTTTTACTTCTTATGCGCCAATATGTCACTACTATCTATAATGAAGCATAAATATTCCCATTTTTTTGTCAAATACACTATTATTTATGGTTTATTATCCCATTCACTAATCTCTTATATTATAGATTTTCGGTTTTGTTATTCATTGAGTATTATCTAAATATTGCATAAATGTAACCAATATTTAAGTAATCATTTTGTGTTCAAATTTATTATCGTTCAAACAAAACATTTGCATTTATTTGTAGAAAATATTTGTTATGAGTTTTTTACAACAAAATTTAAAGCCTATAAAGTAACTAATATTTATTACAAATTATCAATAATGGTCGATAAAACTTCGATAATAAAGTTCAGAAGTTAATCAAAACAGTTATTGTTGAACGCGAGAGCAAATAAATAAGTGTTAATACTGTAAGTGATAAATAAAGTGATAATGCATTATTGACAACTGTTTGCATATTAATAAATGTAAATCAATAATAAATCAATAAATCAATACTTTAGTATCATATTTTCATAAACAATATCAAATTATCAAAAATTGTAAACATGTTTGGGAGTAAAAAAATTGTGTTTTGATTAAATTGAGAAAATTGTTTTAATGTGGCATTGCTTTTATTTTTAAAAATTCCCGCTTTAAGTTAAAACTATAGTAATAACTTAAATTCTAAGTTTTGTGAGACATTAGTAACAATAAATAAATAAATTCTATTTTTACTTACTGTATTTCGATAATTCTGATCAAAAAATTCTATGAAATTCATTTAACATTCCTTCAAAAAAGTTAACCAAAAATTAACAAGAATAACACATTCAAAGAGAGCACACTGTCTAATGAGTTAATACAATATTATGTAACAAATAAATTAGTTTTAAGTTCATTATTGCAAAATTACAAATTACTTTATTAATATATGAAATCAACGAAAAGCATATTTTAGTACTGATGGGGCAGATCTGCTCTCTGAGAAAGTGAGTTAAAAATAATTATTAAAATATGGTAAAACATTGTCCTTCGTTGTGTCTATTTATTGATAACAGCAATTGTGTTCACATTTAGTATAAAATAATTTATATATTTAAACAAAATGGATTAGACTTCATAAGTAGTAAACAAGATTAAAAATTTGTTGAATTAATGTCAATGATTAGATTAGAATTTAAAAGATAATTTGGATTGAATTGGCTAAAAATTTTAAAATTATAATAAGCTTATGTTTATTATTATTTTTGCAAATTCTTGCGAAGATTATCATACATCTTTTTAAATGCTTTTTTATTTTTAAACACTGTGTTCAATATATTTTAATTGAATTTTACTTTCTATTCAGTATACAAGAATAAATCATGTGCCCATTCTATTCCAGTTCTTTTTCCCTCTCAATACCTCTAACTATTTTGCAAGTTTTTACTACAAAATTTGTTATTCTTTGTACTGAGAAAAGAATTACATAACAAATACTTACTGAATATACTCCCTTTATAAACAGGAATAGAGAGGCCACGCATTGGTTAGGTCTTTTGTAAATGTGATATAGGGTTAGTTATGATAGTTTTTGCATGCTTAATATATTAACCAGTAATTTGTAGTTTTGTTTGATAAGATTTCACTATTAGATCTAAAAACCATTAAACAATTTTCAAACCAAAGCTAATTTTCTAAATTTATAATTAATATTTGTGTTTTAGACAATTAAAAATTTTATATTTATAAAATTACAGGAAACTATTTTAAAGACTAAGCAGATCCGGGCTCTCAAAAATTAGTTTTCATTTAGCCTCTAAATACCGTAGTTTCAGGTCAGGCCTGGTTTTTCGTTAGGAACCTCAAGAACCTGCTCATCTATAAATATCTCTGATAAAATGTTAGTAACTTTAAACTTTTATTTACCACAAAAACAAAACGCTAGGATTTCACAGCTTATTAAATTTTACAGTATCAGAATTTATTATTTGCTAATACTGTATCGATAAGCAAAGCACTCTTGTTTTGTAAGAAAGTCTTATTATGGGTGCGATATCACAATACAGTATAATGCGATCACAATTTTTATGAGATTCATTATATTTATTTTAGAACAATGGGATAAAGCTTATGCTATCAGATATTAAAATATTCATTTTCGAACGATATATGTATAAAATTATATTATTTAATAAGTTATATGATATAAGACAAATATTTTAAAAAATTAAATAATTTTATGTTTAATAAAAAATGACTTAATAGTCATAATGTAAAAATAGATAATTTCCAAATGAATATTAGTTAACATTTCGCATCATTTAATTTGGTGATGGAATTCGATGAAACAGTATTAGTAGCCAAATGATTGATGCAAATGATTATTTTTTATTACGGAAGCATTTCATTGTATAGAGAGGCGAAATGAATGGCAATAATGTTGAGCCACAATAATTGAATTTTTGACATTTATAGATTAGGAGAGTGAGAGTGGAACTGCACGTAAGCTAATAACTAGTTGTGCAGTGAGCCAGTGGTCAACATTCATCCGCAAAACCAAAAAAGGGGTTGTTTTGAATGATCGTATTGAATGGGTTGCGAATTATTGTTTTGATGAGAGGGTTGTGAGGGTTGTGTTGCAACACTCGCTTATATATGGATGTCTTTATTTTGATGCATTGTTTTTGAATAAAAGCTACTCTTCTGTTAATACTTGCGTGATAATCCCATTGTGAAACGCAGCCTCAACTGACAAAACTTTTCTTTCGCGTATCAAAACTGGCGCTAAACCTATTCACCAGAGATTTAAATAATGCTAAACATATTAAGCAGTTTTGCCAACTTTCATGTTTATGGATCTATTTATTTATCAAAAACATTATTCCGAAATAAATGATAATACTGTCAACAGAATAATTAAAAATCGTAATTCGTATCATTAATAACAGAATATACCATTTTATGTATAGCTGTTTATTGTTTGCGAGTTTGCGATGCCTAAAGTGATGCCACAAATTGAGAGTTGCATTACATTTAATTTTGGGCACACAAGTGACAATGTTTAGAGATACCCGATGTAAACGACGCAATACTTGTCCCTCGAGTCAAATGTAATTCCACCGAATTTATAATGAGAGTGAGTAAGTTTTTGAAAGCTTCATCGCCTATTATCGTAAGCAAGAAATAAATTGCAAAATCGATGTCTAAAACCATTTGACTAAACAGAACAATACAATGAGTAAGTGAGCGATGAAAGTAATGAAATATATAAAAGGGGGCATAACATACTCAATGCTAGTAGTTTTGCATTTTAATGAAATACTAGCTCATACTCACCAAAAACCTTCAAACATATACATCATCAGATATTCAAACTTTTTTCTGGTCATATAAGTGTATATCCTATGCGAAGATGAATTGCAAACATACCGAGCATTGCTGCTAAACTTTTATTTTAACAAGTTTATCGTACTCCGCAACACTTTGAAAAATTTATGCAAAAGCCACCATCCATACCATACATTGAATATGGGCTGATATGGAACGCACGGCAATAATGCGGAGTACGGTAGTAATTCAACAGTATTTCAGTATTTCAGTCATTCACTCTTTACTGATTTATTAGCGAAGTTATCTACTTTAAAATCCCAAATTTATCTTTTAAATGTGCATTTGCACATTTGTCAGCCTCTTAACACTATTACCGATTTATAATATGCAAAGCAGTAAAAAGTATCGCAAATACTTTATCTCCAAAAACCAAGTCAGTGGAACCAATCTAATAAAAATTGTAACTCTTTTACTTAAGGCTATAATGTGGGCTTCACTCTGTTATCTCGGAATGGGTTTCGTGTACTCAAAAAAGTCATTTAAATGAATCATTGAAATGCGTATAATGACAGTTATAATGACATAAAATAAATGACCAGCAGTTTAAAACACCCGATTTTCCAATTAATTTTATATCTTTGATGAGAGAAAGCAGCGGGTATTCAAATGCTATAACCTGATCATTGCCACTACCAGTTCATGTTATGTACTTTACCAGTAAAAAAAGAAACAAATATTCATTTTATTTGATAAATAAAATAGTTTATTGTTCCGGTGATAGTTTAGCGAAATGATAGTTTAGGCTCTGTTCATATCCAGTACTCAGACGTTTTAATAATATTATTGCATTTTACTTTTTTCAATATATTTTAGTGCGAAATTTATTTTATTACATATATATAGTTAGTAATAAATTTATGTGTGTTAGTGTTAGCCCTCTCGGGAGAGTGGGTTACTTTAAAATTTAAAATTCTAACCCAACCGGCATTTTGCGTCACAAATTTCATCGAAATAAAACAGTTTGACAGAGTTTGTCATGTTTGTCATGCAAAATTTGAAAGCTTTTGAAATTCGCAACCCTCTCACTGGGGAATTTTACGCTAAACTAACCAACTCTGTAGTTTCTGTCGTTTGACTCTTGTCTTTTAATCTTAACAGTTTTGCATTGCATTGTGGCGTGAGAGCTAATTTTCTATATCGACCAATTCTCAGATTACATATTGACTCACATTAGCTATTTTTCACACTATCGCACAATTACCGAATAGCGAAAGCGTTTTTTCACCTTTTAACTCAATCAAGCTTATGAAACGCTGGAAAAACATTTTGCCGGTAGTGGTAGTGAATCGTGTTCATAGCGCTACGGGTGCGCAACATTACGCTAACGCTCGCACAATCCCTTCCAAACCGAATTCATTCCCTGTTCAGTCATATATGTCTTTAAAATAAATTACTATAATAAGACCAACTGTTGATGTCATTTACAGCAATACTCTTTTAACGATTTTCGTTTACTTCATAATAACTGACCACCAATTTCATCACAATATGTTTGCTTTTATATTGCTTATCAGCTTTCATACAACAACTATCTATAGATTTTGATTACTTTTACCACAATAAAGAAAACATTTCTCATATGTTTTTCTGTTAGTGTAACAAAAAAGCTACTATTTTCCCATAACATCAAAAAATTAAAATGACAAGTGACAAGTGATCATAATAGCATACAATTGACAAAATTGACTTCACTTCATATGTGTATATACGCTAAATTTGGTTGCGCTATGCAAGCGTCAGTCAAAGCCTTTGCAAACCTCAGGCAACGTTAATATTTCATAATATTTGCATTGTTATCCTCTGTTAAGTTTTGCCGCTCTATATTATGTAAGCAATATGTGGAGTAAAACGTCGCTAAGGTTATGTTATCGCTGTATTTTAGCTAAAACTAAAAAACTTATAGAGTAGAGTTTGCAACGCAAACTTTTATACCATTAAAGTTCAGATTTTGTTCATTTCGCTTATATTTTTAATATCATTGGAGTTTTCTATATATAAGTGACATAAAATTAGTGATAATTCCTTAAATTTAAAATGACTCCCATAAGCGTCATTTGCAAGCTTTCAATTTAATAGAGCCCACACACTGCCACCAACTGCTTCTGCTTCCTCTTTGGTATCTCTACAATCCACTCCATAGGGAGATATTCTCTTTTTATGCGTTCGTTTTGTTTTATTGCAAAATGCAAACTCTCTATAAAAATAGTTTGAAAATTGTAGAGTATAGTGAGTACAGCACAATATTGTATTGTTAACAAATGTTGTAATATTTCATTTCTTTTATTACCGAAACTTTTCGTGAGATGTTACGATTAAATCTAACTATTCTTTATAAGATTAATGAATATACAATTAGAGAATTAGGCATCGCTGACATAAAGCCAATAAAGAGTTTTTTGTATAGAAAAAAATCGCTAATAATTTTTTTGCTGTATATATCATCTCCTGTTTTATTGTAATTGGAAATTAACGCTTAGGGGATGACATGAATTTTTTATTCATATATAATGCATCGCTAATTACTATTGATCTTACGATTCTTTATTTTAATGTTGCGTACATTTCTGAATGCGAGTCACTGTAATGATTATCGTTAAGCGGGATCTGACTAATGGTTAAGTTTATGCAAATACATAATGAATACATCGGCACTATCATAAAAGAGAGCCGTATTATCAAACAAAAATAATATTAATATGATAATAATTTTGATTTATAATAAATGGCATATAAAAAATATTATTCTCATGAGGATTTGATTGCACAGAATCCGGTCACGTCATCATTAGTGCCATACAAACGCGTGTCTCTATAATTAAACAGCTTTTCATTGCGGCATCAAATTGTAATTGTTGTACGGTTTTTCACTTGTTATATCCGAAAATAATTCGTGTATAATGATTATAAATTTTTTTAAATATGATTAAAAAGTTTTTATATAATATACGATAATAATACGCAATAATAGAAATGCGAATAATATTATTTAATATACTGTTCGCACACTACTGTAACGTAAGCTCAAAAATAATTATATCGAGAAACTAATTAAATAAAATGGACGCATAATATTATAGATAATGCCATAAATAAATTTGTATAAAAATTTATTGTACACAGTTTCATAATATTCTTGTTTCGCTTATAATGGATTAGTCTTAATAAGTTTAGTAATTTAGTAGCAGTCATAGAGTCGCAACACTTGCAAAATAGATATGTCTGATATCTGTTATCTCATCAATTTTCAGCGTTGTTGCGCTTTACTGAAGACCTTCCGTTGTTTCGTTTCAGTTATTTTGCGCAATAAATCAAGAATGTCTGAAAAATGCTTATATAGAATATTTTTTTCGTATCGACAGTAAATGGTGCATATAAAACATGTTTAATTTCTGGTGTGCTTCGTATTATACTTCAGATGTGATGAATGCGCCCTCAATTCCCATCATGTGATCATTCATTTGGTCTAAAAGGTCCCTTAATTTTCGCATATTTTCTATCCACACATATCTCAAACTGTGATAAAATTTTCGATTTAATTTTTCCCCTACACTTCAAGTTCTATAGAGATTTAATCGCGTTCAGAACACATGTAAAATTTAATACAAACAAACTTATCACTGTTAAAGATCAAAGTCACCCAAAAATCTGAGATAGTTTTCCAATCGTCTAAACAGGCAGACGTGTCTGCAATACCAATGGTATGTAACAGTGAGCCGAAATGTTTAGAATATTAGGAAGATTACAAAATGATTGATTATCGCGCGTATTACGATTAAAATCTTTCCTTTAAGATTGATTTTGTTTTCTAATTAGAGCATAGGATGAAAAATTATATTTGTTATTATCTTTGAGTCTTTTACTTTGGCAACAGTTTATTGTTACTTATTGTAAGTAAATGGTCCATAAACTTTTTCCCTTTAATCTAAATATCTTTTATTAATGAATCGCTTTAACTAATGCTACTTAAGGAACCAAATTACTTTTTTTACTGTTCAGCTATGTTAACAAAATATAACTTAATAATTATAAGCTGTTTTTACATGGGTATGTATATAAGTAAAGAAAATGTAATTACAAGAGACTTATTCAGTTTTCCCAAGAATTGTTCGGTTGTTTGCTTTTTTCGTTATGCTCACCCTATCCCTTATCCGTTATTCCTTCCCAAACTCGTAAGCAGTTAATAAGAAAGTTAATATGCAACTAATTTTGTTGCTTTCAACTTGACTTGAGATTCTAAATTGAGATGCGTGTGCGATGAGACTCCCTGTGTGATGTAACGCACGAATTCTTTTAGTTAATACACAATATCTTCATATTTATCTAAATTAAAATTTTCATTGGATCGGTAAAAGTATTAGCATTATTTTTTTAAAAAAAGATTCTAAATTAAATTGCGGTTTTGGAGTGTTTGAAGTAACATTTTACTATAAAATAATTAAATTAAAATTTTGAATAAAAATGCAAACAAAACCTTAAAATTTTTAATTATTGGAAACTCTTACCGATGCAATTTTATAAAAACTACTGTAAATTGTCTTAAAACTAGATTTTTAAAACTTTACGATTAAAATTCAATTTTTTATCACATGATTAGACAACATACCATATTAAATGTCAACACAGAAAAATATTTAAATTAACTTAGATTGCAATTAATAGTATAACAATATGTATCTATTTTAAAACTCTCAATCTTTCTTATATTACAAAAATATACCATATTCTATTTTGCGTATTGAGTGATGAAATTATAATAAATATTATTTATCGAAAAAGTGTTTTGGGGTTCGTTTTACTCTGTGAACATGTTCTTATTCTATAATATCGTAGCTTTTTTTGAAAAAAATTAAAAAAAATTATTTAAATCTTATGAACATTAATATATTAATGCCATAAATAAATTTATAGTAAAGAAAATGCCCAAATAATAATTTATTTTAGAAAACCTTAAATTTCAAATTACTGTAATCGTTTTATTTGACTATTTAAACCATTTTCTGGATTCACAGATAACATTTCTAAAATAATAACATTTTACTTCTTGTTTGATCATTTGACGTAATTAATCGTATAAATTATGAAAAATATATTTATTTTTTGGTATCGAACATAAATTTGAGAAAAATTAGACCTAATTGTGTCAAATGTATAAATGTTTTTTTCTTTACATTTTAGTAACGGAAAGCTATTATTATAGATACTTTTTACCGTACAAAACGATTGGATACTACTATGAAAAAAATGCGTAATTCATTGTATAAAATTAAAACTATATTCTGACTCTACGACAGCTAATTATTCATAATTACTGGTATTAAATAACATTATATCATAAATTGAATAATAAATAGTAATTATCAAAAAACTGTTTTGCATACGTATTAATACGTATTATACTCCATAAGCAATTTGAAAATATATGCATAGAGTTATGCATTAAAACCAATTGTCTGGTGATTTCTGATAATATCGATTGTTTCACTTGTGTATCAGTTTGTCGGTGCATTATTAACTGTTTATGAGCTCAGGTGTATCACTGCGATCACTACGATCCGCATTTAATAATCAGCTTTGATGTCTCACATGAATGGTTAGGACCCGTCATAAAAGGATCCTTCGGTTCAGTTAATTGCACTTTTAATCGTTTCGATCATCGCCAATATTGCATTGCACTGAACATAATATACCTATGAATACGACTCATATTCTCCATATGTTAACTTTTTGCCCAAACAATACTAAACCTTACTTTTACTGCATATAATTAATCGAATCCCTCGATGCAAGACTACTTTAATCCATTTATTTGATGAAACTCCAGGTGTTCTTATATATATAGTCTGAATATGTGGATCATATCCTTTCGAGATCGATATTTAAGATGAATATTTAGCATTCAACAAACATAGTGTCATTTTTAAAAACAATTTTATGTCTGTTTTTTGTAGATTTTTACAACATAATGTATTTACACCAGTTGTTAATACTGTATAAACTTTTATTGCATTTTCCATACAAAATATTTTAGATCCAAATCCTTTTAAAAGATGCGTAAAGTTTGGTGTTTGTTTAGAGTTATATAAAGATAAAGGGGTTTTATAGTATGTTTTATTTTATGCCATCAAATGATGTTAAAAGTTTATTCTGTTGAACTTATTCGTGAGAATAAATTTTTAGAGAGATTTATTAAAGTAAATATTTTAGTTATACATACTGAAGTGGATGATGTGGTGGGATCTAAACATACTTAAATTTTCAAGTTTTGGAAAACTGTTATTTGAAAATACAGTAGAAAATTTAGACGAACACCATTTGTTATTTATATTTTGAATACAGTACTATTGAAATTTTTACTTTGATTATTTTCATAAAAGTTTATCATACATTACTGTCATAAATTTAAATACCTTATTCTTATTTGAAATTTCTCTCAGTTTACCTTAAGAAGATATGGTTACCCTACATTTTTCTCAATTTTGCCTTGGAATTCATGAAGCACTTTGTTTATTTTTTCTGGATCTCAAAGTAATTTTTGAGATGTTTTTATTGTAAGGTTTTCATCGATAAAACCTCATTTTTTTGCGATTATTTTATCTTAAAATTAGATCTATTGTAAGTTCAAGTTTGTCATTCCACTTGTTATGTTTTATAGCACTAAAAAAATACTTTCAACTCTCGACTTACATAACTAATTATTTTGGGAAAAACTGGGAAAAAATAAGTAAAAACATTACATCAATGATTAACACGCAAGTTTTAATGCCACCAAAAAAGTTTTTATTTATAAAACTTGTGAATAATAGACGATTTGTTTCCATATGCAGAATTTCAAAGAACAGTTTTTTGGTCTTAAAATAATCACTAGATTTTTAAGGATTATGCGTGTCTCACACCATTATATACTACTCCTGACATTGCAAAATACTTTTTTAAACTAATGATTGTTAAAAAATATTTTATAAAGCCTTGTTAATCTTATAAGTCATTAAACACAAACAAAGTATACAGTAAGTCACATAAAACTTTTCACAGAAACACACAAAAGGGTAAAAATGCTGTCAAGTTGTCATGACTAAACTGTTATGTGATACGCAAATTAAGAATTATTTATTATGACAAAAGATTGACATTTTTTTACTATTGAATAATAAATTATTATTTAATTTTTTATACTTCTTAGTTAAAATAAATATTTAATTTATTCTAAACTATTAATTAATTAATTATTGATAAACTGTTTACCCGTTTACAGTAATTACACAAATGTATTAATGAGTTATTTGTATTCAGTGTGAATTAATTTCCCAAATGATTTCTTTAAGCATAATTATTTCTAATAATTAATGAAACCAAACTTGGAGTTTTATCGTAATTACAACTGTTAATTAAATATCAAATTTGTAAATTATAATTAAAATTCTACTGAGATTTCTAAAGAAGAAAGTTTAAGAGTTTGAATATTCTTGAAACCAACTCTTTTAACTAGAATTAACGTATTTTTAATGGCCATCAAAGCTTTATGTGAATCATAGAGATTTAAAATTTTGTTCCATTACTGTTGGACTGGTAGTAAAATTAGAGAATAGCTCCGGTAATGGAACGGTATTAGAGTTATAAAATGTGAGTTTACCGGTAATGGAATGGAATTAACTTTTTTGTTCGCGGTAATAGTAGTGGTTTTTTAGTTAAATTTTAGAAACAAAATAATTTTATAAATATAAAATCTTTTTGATAATTTTTTACCAGTTTCTTAACTGTTAAACTTTACAAATTAAAATTATTCTTTATAAATAATAAGTATTCGACATTTTAATGAGATAATCTGCATATTTTGATTCTAAACATATTAAAATTATTTTCTAATTCAAACTAAGTTATGGGGTAATGCAAATAAATTTTAATGGATGGAGAGGTAATGAATAGAAACTCATCGGATTTAAAAGACAATTTTTTGGCCTTTGGACCAAAAGTTTTTAAAAAAAATTTTTTTTGGTTTTTTTTCTAACGAAAGCATAAACCACGACCATCGATAAACTAAACGATTTTGGATGATAATATTTTTGAAATTTTGGATTTAATTTAAGGGATCAAAAAAATCATCGGTTTTGACTAAATACTTTTTAAAATTTTGTATAGGGGAGTCCAAATTTTCGGAGTTCAAAGTGTATACCCCTCCCAAACGTTTCCCCATTATAGGACACTCTGCAGTGAAATTGAAAAACTCTCGCGTTAAATATTTTCAATCACCTGTGCAATTTTTTTAATTGTTACTAATAAAAGTTTTTTAATTAAAACCAAACAAAAGTTTTATATCAATTGCTATATTTCAAATTAACGTTAACTTTTCAAAAAGTTTAGCGAAAACTTTCAGCTAAACATTTATTTACTAATTAGTAAAATTATTGTTAATAATTGCTAATTTTTTATTAAGAGAACACAAAGTTCTGAATTATGTTAAAGCACTATAATTAATATTTGTGGCTAATTCTCATATACTGTAGATATACAGTACTCACCGCAATGTTTTTAAAATAATTAATATTTAAAGCTTAACATTCTGATAGAAAATATATACATTACTGTTCTCCGTATTATAAAATATATCCCCAAAGGTATCACCATATCATATAGTAATTAACTCAGTTTTACATATGAGTTAGCCTTTACTTTTTCGTATTTATTTTTAGGAAATATCATGTTAATGAAAAGACTAAACTTGATATCGGAGAACAAGTAATTTTAAAATGCACATAATATAAAATGTTAGAATCAAAATGTAATCTCTTAAGAATATGTAAAATTAGTTTAGTGTAATATTTCACATAATTTAGTATTAATTAATGATTTGTTAAAATACATAACATAAAATACAAAGAAAGAAAAGGACAACTGATTTATCTGAGTTGTTAGTAATATGTGATGTTAACTTTAATTAGTTTTTGGCGATCACTTTCTCTGACGCATATTGTTTTTATAAAAAGTTATCATAAGTACAAACTGAGTAAATTCAAGAGGGAAAAAGGAAAACTTTTGAAATTCGGAATAATTTAGGATCATTCGACAACGTTTTACTAATTTCAAATCTAAAGTTTACTAATTTTTAAAAAATCAGAATTATCATATAATTCATGAATTTTCTGGAGGAATATTAGTAAAATTAAGGATTTTCAGGAACATATAATAGGTCACAAATGATAATTTTGTATAATACGAGCACATTTTTATTATATTAATTGTAACTATGATCAATAAGAAAAAGATTTTCCTAAATTTTTCGTCTCTACTGATAAAAACAAAAAGTTTAAAATAGTTTAATTTTTCGTCTTCATAAGTATTCAAATATAATTTTCCATTTGTAAATTATATTTGTGATTTATTTTAAAAGTCTAATGACGCGGAAAATGGTATATTTTTTAACATTGTATAATTAATTTTTTATCTTATTACTCTACAAAAACAAGAACGATACGTTATCATAAAGCTCACTTTTTGGAGTATTATTGATATAAAAAATATTTAATTTTAGAAATGTTCAAGTTTATTCGTCTTTCTAACTTATTCGCCGTTAGACTGCTGATACACACACAAACAGACATGCGGACAGTATTAAAATCATGAGCTCGACTTCTCTCCTAGAAAGTGAGCTAAAAATTTCAATCTTATTAAGTAGATATAATTATTTAATTGATTTATCAGACTTTAGAAATAAATATACTGATTCTGCCAATATTTTTATTACTGATATATAGATATAATTAATTTATATGATATATTCGGCATTACAGATAAACTCATTACAGCGAATAAACGTCACAAAATTGCAAAAATTTATGTAAAAATTGGAAACCAAAATGTTTTCACTGTTTAGTTTAGAGAATCAAAACGTCGAAATGACAATTTTTTACAAAACTTTATTATTTCTGTATCTTATTTTCTTTTAATAAACAGAAAAGTTCATTAGCCGTTAATACTCATATTACTTTTAGCGCAAAATTGTGTAATTAAGTATGCATGCAATAAACCACTTTACATCAATCAAATTGGCATAACCTTACTTTGCACATACAGGTATAAGAAACAGTATATCTAGTTTAGTTTAATAAAACTATTTTAGTGATCAAACATTAGATTACAGATATAATTAAAATATATTCTTTTAAAATGTATTCTTAGTAGATATCGATGTTTAAATAAAAATAAATAATTATAGAATTTGAACAATAATTGTCAAACTTTTCATTAAACTTATATATTAATAAGTAATAAATTATATATATATTATCATATATATTAAACAAATTTAAATGTTTAAATAAAAGGCTTAAATTGTATTAATTGTTTTACTGTATTATATAAATTAATTCAGAGCGAGTGTTTTAAAATCATAATTCTTTATATTATACTTCAAAATAAAAAATTCCCGATCTTATAATTTTGATATCAAAAGTCAGATCCGATAAACTAAGACCTTAAACTTACGTTTTTCAAAAAAATTATTACTACATATCGTATAAAGCTGTTCTCTGGTCTGTTAAACCGTCGGTTTATAGGGTAGGGTTCCTTATCGGGTCGGATTGGTTTGATTTTCTAGTTGTTCTTCTCGGTTCAGTTAAACCGCAATCATTTTGCACGAACCCGACAATAAACCGATAACCCAAGAAACACGTTTTATTGACAAAAAAATTTATCATCAAAAAATAATATTGTACATAATTTAAACAATTTATTCTTAAATAAAACGCTAAATTTGGTAGAAAAACAGCAGAATTATATAAATATTATTTGCATCATTAAAATTTATAATGAAATTATGGATTATATTATTGGATTTCTATTCTCTAAATATTTTTATATCTGTTTATCGGGTTTTCGGTTAACAGTTGGTTCGGTTCGGGCCGGTAAGGTTGCAAGACCTTAACTCTCGAGTCGGTTCGTTTAAAATCTTTATTTTGTCGGTTTGTCTAGTGTTACAATTTTACTAACCGGAACAGCTTTAATATTGTATATTTACAGTATCAAATGTTGTAGTTTTGCAATAATAAAATTTTTAATTAAATATAAAATAAATATTTTTGTTTAATTTAATATAATCTAAAATTTTATATAATATACGTTAATAATTAGTAATTAATTCTAATAGACAAACGCTTGTCATCCGAATGATGAATTTTGAATCAATATTATAGATTAGATAAGCT
>JAQGAW010001542.1:0-18629 GCA_034698025.1 Phthiracarus crinitus
ATAAACATTTATTTCGGATTTCATATTATGGAAAACAGACAAGAAATAAACAATGGAAAACTAAAATATACTTTAATCGAATTAAATTCAATTTTTTCCGAAATTCAAAACTACAATAAGACTTATTGGTCAAAGTTTATATTTTGGTTATATCTGATGTTAACAACTAATATTGTGATGATGTTGTTTCTTGTATTACACGGAAAACTACAAAATTATTCCAAATTTGTATATACTTACGCAATTTTGGTCGCATTATCGTGTTTATGGAACCCTTACTGCCATCTATATATTGTTAAAGTACATAGTTTATGGCATTACATTAAACAGTTTGATGTGTTATAGCGTGTGTTCACAGTAAATTTAAGCTCCGCCTCTTGAGCTCCGAAACGGCTCAATTTTAATTGGCGGCGATTGTATTAAACGAATGGTTATGAATTAACCATTAATTCTAGCTCTCCTGCCAACTCTGGGAAAATTCGGGAAAAGGGAGAAAAACGCGTCTAAAGTTGTTTAAAACTGTATATTTTGACAAATTTACGGTAGTGGTGACAGTTTTTTTATTAATACCTGCTTTATTTAATTAACTTTTGTTTTAATTAAAAATTGAGTTATAAAAGTGCAAATTAATTTATTTTATGCAGAATTTGACCACTTATTTGAATTTTGCTAATTTTGATTTAAGTTTTATCTATTCTTTTTTGGATATTATAAAAATATTACAATAATTATGTGTTGTATTTTGATTCTATTCTATTTTGATTATATCTCATTTAAAACGGAATTGCATTGGATTTTAATTGTTTTAATTTATAATTTTTTATTGAATTTTCAAAACTTTATGCTCAAATGATAAAATATTTAGATTATGATTAGATTTATAAATTTAATTAGTACACTATAATTGAAATTTATTAATTTAAATTTTATATTTCAAATAAAACCAAATAATTTTAAAATGGGTTCGAGTGAGGTCGATAGGGCTCGAGTGTGCTCTTGTGAGGTTGAGTTAGGTCGAGTGGGCTCTATTGGGTTAAAGTAAGGTTGAGTGGGTTCGAGTAAGGTCGAGTGGGCTCGTGTGAAGTCAAACGGGCTCGAGTGTACTAGAGTGAGGTTGAGTAGGCTATATTGACTTCGATTAGGTTATAATTGAGGTCGAGTATGCTAGAATGAAGTCGAGTAGGCTAGAGTAATGTCTTGTAGGCTAATGTTGGGTCGAGTGAGGTCGAAATAGGTAGAGTGAGCTCGAGTTGGTTAGTATGAGTTCGAGTGTGGTCGAGTAGACTAGAGTAAGTTCGAGTGTGGTCGAGTAGACTAGAGTGAGCTCGAGTTAGGTCGAGTAGGCTAGAGTAAGCTCGAGTGTGGTCGAGTAGACTAGAGTAAGCTCGAGTGAGGTCTAGTAGACTAGAGTGAGCTCGAGTTAGGTCGAGTAGGCTAGAGTAGGCTCGAGTGAGGTCGTGTAGGCTTGAGTGAGCTCGAATGTGGTCGAGTAGACTAGAGTGAGCTCGAGTTAGGTCGGGTAGGCTAGAGTAAGCTCGAGTGAGGTCGTGTAGGCTTGAGTGAGCTCGAATGTGGTCCTGTAGGCTTGAGTGAGCTCGAGTGTGGTCGAGTAGACTAGAGTGAGCTCAAGTGAGGTCGTGTAGTCTTTAGTGAGCTCGAGTGTGGTCGAGTAGACTAGAGTAAGCTCGAGTGAGGTCTAATAGACTAGAGTGAGCTCGAGTTAGGTTGATTAGGCTAGAGTGAGCTCGAGTGAGGTCGTGTAGGCTTGAGTGAACTCGAGTGTGGTCGAGAAGGCTAGAGTGAGCTCGAGTGTGGTCCTATAGGCTTGAATGAGCTCGAGTGTGGTCGAGAAGGCTAGAGTGAGCTCGAGTGTGGTCCTGTAGGCTAGAGTGAGCTCGAGTGTGGTCCTATAGGCTTGAATGAGCTCGAGTGTGGTCGAGTAGACTAGAGTAAGCTCAAGTGAGGTCGTTTAGTCTTTAGTGAGCTCGAGTGTGGTCGAGAAGGCTAGTGAGCTCAAGTGTGGTCCTGTAGGCTTGAATGAGCTCGAGTGTTGTCGAGTAGACTAGAGTGAGGTCGAGTAGGCTAGAGTAAGCTCGAGTGTGGTCGAGTAGACTAGAGTGAGCTCGAGTGTGGTCGAGTAGACTAGAGTGAGCTCGAGTGTGGTCGAGTAGACTAGAGTGAGCTAAAATTTTTAATAAAATATACGGTACTGTAAGACATAAATAATACTTTATTTATTGTTATAATTAAAGTTTATTTAAAAGATTTATTGATTTTATTGTTCAAATCTTAATTAAATTAATATATAAGTCCATAAACAAGAGTAAACACTATTAAATGTATTACTATAACTTAAATTCAATAATTTTAAAAGTTAATTATACTTATATGTTAATTTTATATAATAAGAGTATTAATATTTAATTTCATTAATTAGTTATATTTCCTATTATTAAAATAGAATCACGAAAGCATAATATTTTCAAAAAGTTATTATTTTTATGCTAAAGTAATTAAATAGGTTTATAATTAAAAGTGAGCTGATTTAATAAAACGCAAAATTTTATGAAAATATTAATCATCCAAAATGATAATACAGGTATTTTTTTAAAAAAACAGTATATTTTTATAAATTTATGAATACAGTATGTAAATTTATAAATTTTAATATCGAGTTTTAATTGCTATTGTAAAAAATGTTGTTTTATAATTCATTAAATTTCGTTTGAGTTTTAACTTTTATGGAATAATAGTTATGGATATCAATGTTAAACATATTTTGTCAAAACATTTAATTATCGATTCAGCTGGAAGTCATTTATACAGAATTGGTTTATCACTATTTCCTTATGGGAATAGAAAGAGATATCGATTCTGTAATCCAGCGGTAGTTTGGATCGTATTATTCTTACAATTTATTAAATCCATTTTATCAATTTTCATAAATAATAAACAATCGGAACTATTTTTGTTAATCGGTGACTGTTACTATTTCATAAAAATTAAAACTATTGCAAACTTGAGTCTTAGTAATGTCATACTTTTTTTGATGATATCTATTTATTATAACATTGAAAATTATAAAAATGGAATTTATCCGAATTATCTGAAACCATTTGAAATGATGTGTGGTTTAGTTTCTCCACAGAGTATTGGTCTCTACAATAACAACGATGTAATGATACTATTAAAGAAGACAAAGCACTTGTTTCGCATTTATTATGTATTATCTCGTATTATGTTTCCGTGGTTTTTAATTTCATTTATACCGTTATCTCTAAACAGTTCATTATTGGAAATAATATTTTTAGCATTACCGTGGAGTTTACTCTTTACTTTAAGCAATTATTTTATTTTCAATATAATTTTATGTCAATTATTTTATTTTTTAATAATTTGCAATTACTTAAACATAAAATTAAATTTTATAAACATTTATTTCGGATTTCATATTATGGAAAACAGACAAGAAATAAACAATGGAAAACTAAAATATACTTTAATCGAATTAAATTCAATTTTTTCCGAAATTCAAAACTACAATAAGACTTATTGGTCAAAGTTTATATTTTGGTTATATCTGATGTTAACAACTAATATTGTGATGATGTTGTTTCTTGTATTACACGGAAAACTACAAAATTATTCCAAATTTGTATATACTTACGCAATTTTGGTCGCATTATCGTGTTTATTATACTATCTTAAAACTGCGTCATCACTTTATAACGAATCCAATAAATCTTACAACTATCTCAACACATTCATGTCGTGTCAAACTAATTGTAAAAACTTTAAAAATAGATTTAAGGTATAAAACAAACTTGCTTGTAACAAACAATCTCAGGCTCAATGCAAAGCTCAATTCGAGTTTGTAGTTAGAGTTAAAGCTCACAAAATTGCAAGCTTTAGCTTATGAAGCTCAACCTCAAGCTTGTGATCCTGAGTTTTTGAAGCTTAGGTTGAGCTTTTGTTCATAATTTTTGGAAAAATACTAATTAATATTGCATTATATAAAATGTCGTTAAGTAAGTATTTCATATTTAGTGTAATAGATTTTCATCAGATAAGCTCTCAAAACAATAGTTATTTTATGAAAATTAATTTTAAAAATTTGTTAAAAGTGAAAAAATTGAAACTTATTTTTTATAAGTAAGCTTAAAGCTTAAGATTAAGCTCAACTGATTAAAGTTAACTCAAGCTCAATTATTTAATTTTTTGAGCTTAGGAAGATAAGCTTAAACTCATGATAAATGAGGTTAATCTTATCATTACTTACTTGCAAATCAATAAGCTTTAGACGCAAGAGCTGGTCATATAAATTTTCATAAACATTTATTAAAATCTTAGTATTTATTAATAAGATAGGAATGCGTATGAGTAAGGATGCATGTGAATAACAGGAACTAAAAATCGGCAAAAACGGGGGAAAATCGGGAAAATAAAATATTTATTTAAAAACTGTATTTTGAGTTTATAAATAAAAATTTGAAAGATTTTAGAACAAAATACTTGTTTATTTAATAAAAGAAAAATTTAAAATAATGTTTAAAATAAATTTTATTGAAGTAATATGAATTTTTATTATAATTAAAATATCCTTCAAAATCAATCAATTTATTAAGAACTCTGTCATAAAATGTTTCTTTGATGCCAATAAATTGAAAACTTTGTAAAATTATTTAACATTTCTTTTAGTAAACAAGAACGGAACATTCAAAGAGAGCTGACTTTCTAATTGTTTATGGAAAACTTATATAACTTCTCATTATGTCAATACTTTGCAAGATAGCAAATCCCTTAATTAATATAAAGAATTGATGGCATTCCTTTATAAATATAAAGAAAGCGCACGCACAGATGGACAGACAGACAGATAGACTGTGTCAAATCCATAAGCTGGATTTCTTTTCAAGAAAGTCAGCTAAAAAATTTTCTTTCAAAATATGGTTAAATAGACAATTTATTTTAAATGGAATAATTAAAAAAACATTAAAAACGGGAAAATCGGGAAAATCGGGAAAATTTAAGTTATATAATTTTAATTAACAAATGTTAATCTTTTACTAAATCAACTTTTCCCGAAAATTGTAAATCCTTTTTAAAAACGTGAGTTACCCGCTAAATGACATCCTTACTTATGAGCAGTCTCTACATTTTCGGAAATCCGACATTTTTATAGTTAATTAAAACTTTCGGAATTTAAAATATATGAGTTAATTAACTAATTACAAACAAAATTAAAATTATTTAAGTTTCCGAAAACTCCGAAATAATGACTTATTCAAAAATGTTCCGAAATTATCCGAATTTCTCCGAAAAATAGACTTTATTGAAAATGTGTAGCATAAAATTGAATAGTTTTTGGATGGGGGCGTTATTTGAATCCTTTTGGAAAATTTTTAGAATTTTTTTATTTGAAAATTTTATTTTAAAGCAAAAAAATTGCGTTTTAAATCTATGAGTTTAACGTTTCTAAATTGCAAAGAGTTTCAAAAAGTATATCTCATTCAATGAAAGTATGAAAAAACAAATTTTATATTGAATTTTAATTAAAATTTTCCGAAAATGTCCGAAAACTTCCGAAAATTTGTCCGAAAATATACAACTTTTTGTCCGAATTTCCGACCGAAATTTAAAGGTTTTAGTTCCGAAAAAGTAGAGACTCTGCTTATGAGCTATAAATTTAAAATACAAACTGACAAGATTTTGACGAAATTTGTCCCAACCTTTTTTGATGCACATTAAGACGTTTTCCCTAAAATTTTACACTTAAGAAATTGAGAGAATTGAAAAATATTAATTAATTAACGTTTTTTGGAATAGATGTTAACGTTTATTGAAAGAATTGGTTTAAAAAGAGTTGGATTTTATTGTGGAAAGTTATTTATTATAAATAATTTTAGAGTATATCAGGTAAGCTGTATTAAAAAGCTGTATTTTTATCTATGAATGAAAATTTTCATTGAATAGAGTATCAGTTTAATTGCGATATTCTTCATTAAGTCATTTAATTATCAAACGAAACTTTTAAATGATGATCAGTAAGTGATATATTTAAACAAATCCATATTATGCTAAGATATTTTTCGCTAAACTTGCAAGAGTTTTCCATTGGTTTTAATGTTATATCATACAAATATTAAATTAATTTGTATATCAATTTGTATATCAAATCGCTTTAATAAATTAATAAAATTTTTCAATAATAGATTTAGCTATTATTTCGGGCTCTTATTAATAAATAGTTATTAAGTTAATATACTTTGCTAATAATAATAATGTGTAGAGTAACATGAAAATGGTTATGGTCTTCACTATTTGTTTGAACATAGTTTTTCATTACTGACTTTTCCGGGACCGGGATTGTCATTAAAATATAGTTACTAGATAGTAAAGTTGCTATAGGTTTGGTTTTTCATGGTTTGAAATGGTTAAACCATTAATTAATGGGTTGTTCTGATTTGGTTTCTAATTTTTAAAAATGGTTTGAATTGATTTGGTTTAAATATTTTATGGGAAAAACCATAAAACCATAAAACCAATAACGAGTTTTTTTAAATATTTTTAATAATTAATCATTTAAAATAATCAAAAATATTATATTTTTTCATATAAATTCAAATATATTAAATAATATTCTTTAAAATGTTTTATTTATGTAATAATAAAAAGTATTATCGTACAAACTTTGAAAAATTTTATTTACAAAATTACATTATTATGTAATATTAGCATAAACTCAATGTTAATGGTTTATTGGTTTTTAATGGTTTGGTTTGGTTTGAAATGGTTTGCATGGTTGAGTTACTGGTTTGGTTTGGTTTTTTATATAAATTAATGGTTTGGTTTGGTTTTAGAAAAGTCAAACCTATAGCACCTTTAGTTGTGCTACAATAGTGCTTACACTGTAAATGTAATGCAAACTTACGTTATTTATGTGTTATAATAAACACTTCCTTTTCCGTTGAACGCATGTCACCATTCAATTGAATCGTAAGTTTATTAATTAAATCATTTCGATATCTTGTTTACAATTGTATAACATTTGTGTTTACGATTAGCTCAATATAATTAATTGAATAAAAATGGTGGTCAGACCGTTATTTACGCCTAATATCGTGAAGAAGCGAACGAAAAAGTTCAAACGCCATCAGTCCGATCGATACAAGAAACTAAAAGTAATTAAATACAACTGTTTTAAATGTTTTACTTTAATCGTTAACAATTGCTTCGCAGCCCAATTGGAGAAAACCGAAAGGTATTGATAATCGCGTTCGTCGACGATTTAAGGGTCAAATATTGATGCCAAACATCGGTTACGGATCAGCGAAAAGGACCAGACATTTATTACCGAACGGTTTTCGTAAAGTTTTGGTGCATAACGTCAAGGTTTGTTATTTTCATTTTTAATGTTAATATTTTATTAATTATTTGATGAAATATTTTAGGAATTAGAAGTTCTGTTAATGATGAACAGACGTTTTTGCGCAGAGATAGCGCACGGCGTGTCGTCGAAGAAGCGAAAAGATATCGTCGAAAGGGCTAAACAGTTGGCCATTAGACTCACTAATCCTAACGCGAGAATTAGAAGCGAGGAAAATGAATAGTATAACACTTGTTTTTTTTATAAATTAATGAGTAAATGAGGATTTAATAAATAATAAAAGTAAAATTGACATACAATTTGTTTATTAATGCATTCCATTATTTATGTTATAATGAGTATTGTATGAGTAATACTGCGATTACTGCCATCTGGCGTTAACATGTGGTGACACTTGAGTGAGTATATATTGGTTTCCGGGTTCCTGTTTCACAGAAGATGGCGTGTAGTGTGTGCCGCCCTTTATTTTGTATCGCATATTTAGACAACTACTGGTCAACTGTTTTGTTTTGAAATATATATTTAAAATGAATTATTTATGACCTTGAGTTCAAATAGCGATTGTGTTGCATATAGAGAGACATGTCTGACGATCGCGGCAGCGGTGATGAATCGCATCAAACATCAAGTAAGACAACAATCAATAGCTGTTAATATGATAACATAAAAAATTCAAGTTTCATCAACAGGAGGGCAAACGGGTGGTCAACAACAAGGAGAGCAAGAGTTGGCAACCAAAATGTTACAAATTCAACACAAAAGATTTTATCTCGATGTCAAGCAAAACAGAAGAGGAAGGTTTATTAAGGTGGCAGAAGTGGGCGCCGCTGGAAGGAAGAGTCGATTACTATTAGCGATGTCTACTGCAGCCGAATTTAGAGATCATTTAACATCATTTAGTGAGCTTTACGCTTCATTGGGTAATTCAATAGTTGTAATGAGATCACATGATTTCACATGATATCACTGTTTTCATGAATAGGGCCACCAAATCCTGATAATTTACCAGAAGATGGTAAACTCAAATCTGAAGTGATGGTCAAAGATAATCGACGTTATTATTTGGATCTTAAAGAGAACAATAGGGGAAGATTTTTAAGAGTGTGTTAATATATATTATTGATAGACTTATAGACTTAGAGAATGGTTACGATTAAATCTTAATTGATGTTATAGGTCTCACAAACGATATCCAGAGGCGGTCCGCGATCGCAGATAGCGATTCCTGCGCAGGGAATGATAGAATTTAGGGATGCGTTAACCGACTTACTCGAAGAATTTGGAACTGATGACGGAGGTCGTGAGGATAATCCCATTACAAGTAGAGCATTGTTTTTGTTTGGTTTTTTTGCGATAGCGTTTTAATCCCCAATTATTGTTTTTCAATGTATTTAGTTTATACGCTATTTTTACATAATTGTTTTGCTATTGATTGTAGGCTTCAAAGGAGAATTGCCAGAGGGAAGACATATGAGAATTGATAATAAAAAATTTTATTTCGACATTGGACAAAACAACTTAGGCATTTACATGCGCATATCAGAGGTATGCACACCACTATTTACAATACAGTGCTCAATAATGACGACATCATAATCGAGTTGAACCCCTCTTCCTGTTTTACCATACGATTAGTTCATTTTCCTATATCCGGCTGTAACACAAATTTCTATTTTTGAGAAATCAAAATCACTTAACTTTAAAAATGTATTTAATTTCCTGATCCTTGAATTTTAACGCTCGAATGACAGCTAATAATATAAGCTTAGAAATAAATCAAAGATAAAACATTTAAATAATTTCATCGCTCCAAACAAAATATATGCAATGTATATACAGATTTACAATCATTTAATTATTTATTTTTAATTTAACATACCATTCGTTTGATATGTCATTTGAACATACTTTTGGTGACTACAGTATACTTTACAATCATAAGTCGAAAATTATTTGAATCTTTCTAATGTTAGATAATTCAAACTTAAACCCTAATTTGTTAGCTATATTGCGAATTTGTTGTATTAGTATTTGAATGAATGAAACAATTAAATAACGTATTAATGTATTATTAGGTTAAAAGCAACTTTCGGTCGTCAATTACCATTCCAGAGAAATCTTGGTCACGCTTCAGAGACGTGTTCGCTGATTACGTAGAAAAAATGACTGAAGTTACTGAAGTTAAGCCATCTGTCGCTACAACTAGTGGTTCACTCGGTGGTGATGCAAGTGGCGCTACCGCTTCCAGTTCTGGTGGAGGTGTCGGTACAGGCAGCACAAAATAGTGAAGAATTATAACTAATATTAATGCTAATATTTGCTTGAATGCCCGGTGTATTGATTGAGTGTTTGTTTCGATTTTAATTTTTATTTTAAGAAAAAAATTATTCTATTATTTCATAGCCACAAATTGATATATGAATTACCGAATACCGGTGCGCAAAACTCTTGTCCAGGTCTTGGGAACGCTGTTTAATAGTTTATTGTCAAGTTTTTTTTAGTGATTTTAAGTTTAATTAATTATTATTTGGCAATTTTTAATTGTATAACGCAGTTTGATATTTGTATTTTAAATTTTAATTATAAAAACAACCCTCAATTAAGCAGTAATGTTACAAATATTGTATATTATATACCGGTAATTGTTTATAAACAAAAAACTAACATAAAATGGCATTAATTTTTAAAAATTAATTTGTTTGATGCCATTTTAATTTATAGTGATTGACAAGTTTATTACAAATTGTTAAGTCTATTCAGAATAGGTATAATTATTAAAATTCTTTTAAATAATTAATCTGATATAATAATTATTTTGATTAGAAATATTTTAATTCATTAGTTAAACAAACAAAAACAAATTGCACTCAAAAAAATTTTGCTGATGATGTGGTTATCAATATTTTTATTCAAAAAAACGCGACAACAAAACAAAACAAAACAAAAACTCTATTAAAATGAGCGAATGTTAGAAATACTGTTTGAATTTAAATGTATTGTTAATGACTACAGGATGCAAAATATTACAAAAAAATACTGTACTGTAATGCTAATTTGAATTGAATTGTATCGAAAAGTTATATATTGTAAAATTCTTTATAAATACTGTTAATGTGGTTTTATTCTTAATTTGCGTTTTTATTTCATTTTGTTTTTTTTTTCATTTTATTTGTTTACTTTTAATAATTCTCTTTTTTTGGTTTTGAAAAAACTCAAAAATTTTCGATAAAACACTGCCATTAATTAATAATGACTGTATTGTACAGAATTGTTTTAAAAAAACATTTAATTGTTATTAATGATTAGAAAAAACAACTGTTGACTATTCGTTTAAGGAATTGAGAACATGTGTCAGTATAATAAGCTTCTGTTAAAATTATACTACCTTTTGTTTTATTAAATCTATTCTGCCAGAAAATTCTGGATTCTAACATATTTTTCAAACTAATAATAATAATATTTTATTGAAATTTAATACAAATTGTGCCACAAAAGCTCAAACGAATTGATTTTTTAAAAATTTTCGCATGTTATGGTAGTATTGAAGCTCACGGTTAGCCAAAATCATATTCGAATCTTTACTAAAATTACTAAATACTATGACTAATTTGTAAATTATATTAGTTTATGAATGCATAATAAGCGGTACTAATTTAAAAAATAGATTTTAAGTTATAAATATTTAATGTTTTATTAGTTATTATAAAATTATTAAAATTTTTCTTTTATTTCGAGTAACTTTTTAATAAAAAAAATTTCTATCAGGAAAAAAAACAATTAGAATGTTTGAAAGTAACTTATACTGTATAGTGGATATGCTGTCACACAAATTCTTATTTTTGTTAGAACTCGAGCATTGCGATCATAGTAAATAAAGTACTTTCAATTGCATCAGGTATTGTGCTAACTATATAGCATTAGCGATTGAGTCCAAACATACTATACGATCGATACTACGAGCGTTCTGTGTGGATCGATAGAGCCAAGAGCAAGATGTGATGTGATGCTCAAATTTCCTGGGATTCGTATAAATGTAGGGCAGAGGGGTTTTCTCACTACGATACTAACGGCTTAAGTGTAATAACCAGCAAAATATTAAATGCGACACTTTTTTGAATTAGAGTTTAAAAATTGTTGCAATTAAATTTGAGAAATTGCAAAATGCATATTAAATACCAATACATTCGATATATTATATTTGAAAATAATAACTTATCAATTACTGTTTTAATCAATTTTCAAATTGTTTGTTTTGATTAAAATTAAGTATATTGAAAGCGCTATCATATGATTTAATTCAATGTTTGATTAAATAATGCAAACCTTAGCAAAAAAAAATTTTATAGCGGTATGACAAGCACTTATGATCAAAGAAATTGACGGCATTTAATTTTTCATCTCATTTTTTATGATAACTAATAACCACAAACATAAGTTAATTTAAAATCTTTGAATAATAAAAATTTGTTTAAACTAATCTATATATTTCCAGTTAAAATTAGTTTTTATATCACTTAATAATTTGGCACATATTCAAAAGTTTGCATAAAAGTTTTCTCATATTGAAATTTTTATTTTGCATGTTTGGTGCTATTCATACAATTTTTAATGCTTCAAAATTCGATAAAAAAAATATTTATTTTTTCTATTAAACGAGTTGATCATATTTTTAGATGCTTTTGTTAGTTGAATGTTGAATTTAACAAATTATGAAACTCGTTTAACTATAAATTTTGCGATTAATTTTTTTAAATATTTACATAATTAAGCTAAAATTGTTAATGATTTCAAATTTTAATTATGCATTAGTTTAACGGAAAAGTGTGAATGATTAGCATCGGTGGTATTGCATCAATAGTAGTAACCGCATCAATACAGTAGTAGGAAATGCGAAACTCGTAAGAAACGTTTTCGTGTGACTGACTTACGACTTACTTGTTTATTACAATATCGAGAGTACTATCATTTGGAGGATATATGAATGCATTGAAAATCATGTGTGACTTATTGATCTGTGCATAAACTACTTTAGGTAATTATGTAAAGCATTTAAACCTTCTTATGCTTATAATCTAAATATGCGATTAAGTGGATATTAATATAAAGCGATAAATGCTATTTATATTTATTATTTACATATAAATTCATATGCATTCAAAGAACACTTAACCGAAACATTTGTTTATTATTGGTATTGTGATCGTAAGGGTTATTTTATTTTGATATCACTGGTCAAATATTTATTATAAGGTTATATGCATTATTTTACTGTGCAGTTCGTGAACGAAAAAGATTTACTAAACTTATTAATAATTGTTGATATCAAATGAGTATTGCATTAAAATGCATATTTATTAATGTTGATATTAGAAAAAGTGAAAATCATTTGATTTGATAGGAGAAGCAGCAGTAGTCTAAGAGTACAGTACAGTATATGCACACATAACGCATAACGCATAACACATAGACATGATAACATATAAAAAGCTGTTAGAACACAACAAAAGCAACATTAGTAGCATTGCTAGCATAGCATCCTTGAACGATGTGATGACGCCCGGGACCTACATTAAGGTAGAGTACAAAGTGGTGTACACTGCAGACATTGCAAATTTAATTAAATCCTATCATAAAAGGCTGGTATTAGCGCGTCATATATATGGCTAAGCTTATCATTAATATAGATAGCAATTATCGCCGATACGAGTGCGACAAACTGTTTAAACGAATAGCGACGCCACTTAAAGATCAGAAACGAGTTCATCGAGCCCTGGATGACCTATTTTTTGATGATAGGGCTCCAGTTCTTTGCCCCATACGTCACATCTGGGCTTACTATCAAATAGAGTAGTTTTATGCGCATTCTCTCGCTATAATAATTGCAAACAGTTTTCATAGAGAGAAGTTGTTTGCAGATAACTCTCTTCAATATCACTAAATTTGATCCACAAATGTGGACCAAAAACTCAAAATGCGTTTACTTATGATTATATTAGGTATTAGTGCCGTGCAATTAGTGAAAATTATTAGATTCGCATTTCATGCGGTGTTCATTGCAATAGTTTTGCATTCGTCTCATTCACATCATGTTTGTTAACAGTATCTGAAAGCATAGCAAATAGTAAAGTATTGAAATTTGGTTGGAAACCTAACGAGTAAGCATCGGTTGAACATTGGCGACAACAGAGGGCAACAGATTGTACGGTTGCAGTAGTTTGGCAGCACAACACTACACACTAAAACAGCTGTAAGTCTATGCGAAACTAAAGCGAAAACAGTATAACTTTTGTGTTGTTTTAGATCCCTTTTTTTCGATCACTATTTTTTTATATACTAAACACTGAAAAAACGAAACGTCATGCAAATGTTTTGTTTTTGAAAAATATAATGACAATAGTTTGTTAGACACTCGGTTAACAGAGTTTGTGTTTATCATTAACACAGAGTTTGGCACGTCTTGCGTGACACACACACCACACACACACCAATACACCAATGGCTGTGGCCGGAGGTTCCAGTGGTGGCGACGATTCACATCCTCCTCCTGCCAGTCCTTTCGATCAGCCGTCGACCAGTAAAGAACCACAAAAGGTAACTAAACTAACAATTATTGCCAATATTTATGCGTTTATTTTGCAATTAATTTGCCATTAAAAATGATTGCGTTAACCATTTGATAATACGCTGTATTACAGTATTACAGTACTATAATATATGTGACATAGAATGTGATCAGTTTATTATCACAAAACTTGATGCGATTTATTTTTAATATGAAAACTTCGCCAATTAAATAATAACTGAATAACGGACCGTAAAAGCATTGCTTTAAACACTAAATTATACATAAAACATATTATGAGTTAAGTTTTAATGATGACTATAGGCTAAAACTCAATTATTATTGTTTTGCATGAACAGCGATACAGCACTGTTACAATCAATACTTTTTCGAATTATCTATCTTTTACTTTTGATGCTTTAATTTAACTGAAACTGATTAGAAAGATATTTATTCTTAACGTGACGAAACAATTAAAATGTGTATCGATTGTCATTTAAATCCGAGTTTTATTAATTTTCTGGTAAATCAAACTTTTTTTGTTCCGATTTTTTAAACCGACTTTTTAGCATTATTCCAGATAATCCGACCGTTTTTAGTCTCTTATCAGTTGTAATGAAAAATGCTATGTTGACTATTCATTTTAATTTTCCCACAAATGGAAAAGATATCATTTAAATTCAATAAGATATATGAACCCATAAAAAGATTTTGAAATCTGAATGAAGCCTTTATAAACGAAGGATTTATATAATTAAATCGTTTTTACTCAAAGATAAGTTACTGCCGAACTAAGTTGCAATTGTTGTATATTTTTGATTATGAGTTAAAGCTAGTGTTCGGTCGATACCACATTATGAATTTCGATTCTAATCTGATTCAATTCTTATAATTTTAAAATAAATCTATCCTATTTCGGTGCTATTCTTAAATTAATTTTTTAATTAGATTTCATTCCGATATATTGCTATTTCGATTCCAGAATCGAAATACCACTATTTAATACTGATTACATTATGCATACCAAGAAGTAAAACTAGATTGTAATCTGAATTTCTATGAATACTAATAGTTATAATCTCAATGAATGCGACATTAGATATTCTTAATCATAGCCAATAAGCAAATCTTAAGAATCGAATTAAATAGTATTGAAATTAGGGATTGAAAAACAGATCGAAAGGATGTGATTCTGACCACATATCTTCCGCACATTTAGAGAGTTATACGTATACCGAGTAGATTATTGTTTAAATAAAATTGTTAATATGTTATACAAAAACTAGAATAATTATTTTGAGTTTACAATATTTCTAAATAGCGAGTAAATAAGGATTTATTTATAAAAATATAAATCCGTCAATAATTTTAAAATATTTACTGTACTTCAAAATTGTAGCGATTTATAGATTCGAGATCCCGTTTTTTACCAAAACGTAAAAATAATCGATTAAATTAAACTTTTTTTATTATCCCATAATCTTTTAAAGTTATATCTCTATTATGTATCAAAATCTCATAAAATTAAAAAATATTTTTTCAAATATTAACCTATTTATTTAATTTTATTAAAAAATGAGACTAAACATTGAAAGATCATTCTAGTTTCCAATTTTGTTCGTACCTTTAATAAAAGTTTGCGTTTCATTTTGAACATTATTCAAAAACTATAAGATAGATTTAAGAAAAATTTTAGTTCAACAAAAGTGGTAAAAAACTATTTTCATTGTTTAAAGCTTAGTATAATAATATAAAAAATATATTTGACTTAAAATTTCATATATACTGTACTATACTTAGTAATTTGTATCAATTCGAAAACGACATAAGGTTTAATCTAAAAAGAATTTATTTCTATAGATTTAATTTTTATAGATTTAATGTGTAATAAATTGCATATGAGCTAAAACCGATGACTAGGAATTATATCGAATAAAACGAAGTTTTTATAATGAAGTTAACATATATGAATGTTTTTTTTGTGTAATTTGATTTTGAATTTCGAATTAAAATAAACATAGTTCTTAATTTTAATTTTGCATTACATCTGACACAAGTCATTCAAGTTTTGCATTGAAAAGACTATGGAGTAAGCCATTGCGAAATATATTCACATTAACTTTAATTTAGTCTAAATTAAAAACTGTTAAAAACAAGTGAGAATAATTTACAAAAATTAACTTACAGTTTTGGCTTATATAACTTAATGGCGGATTCAAATTTAAATGTTAAAAGAATGTTTATAAAACTCATAAAAGATCATCTGTTAGTTTGATAAACATCTTTAAATCGGATGTCATTTTAATTATAAGAAAAATTATTTATTAAATCAGACTATTTTATGTGGTTTTTTTGAATTAAAATTAGAAATTTCACTATAATTGTAGTATTAGTAAACGTTTGCCTCTATTTGTCTTCTAATGTTTTATATCCATTTTTGAATCAGATTTCCAAACACAGCACAAACCCTTTTTATTTAATTCTTAGCGCTTTATTAAGAAATATCCTTCTATATTATGTAAAATTATAAATATACGTGAAATTTAAATCTATAATTAATAGCCACTGGAAAATCACTAAATTTTCATTAAATTGTTTGCATATGTCTGCAATTTTAATATTAATTTCGAATTTCAAATTATGTTAATTTCATAGTATAAAATGATTTATATGATTTGACAAAATAACGTGTTTCTAAAACATAAATTTGTGCGAATGTTTCCGCGTTTGAATGTCTCCAATTTTGTCTCTCAATTTTGTCCCAAAAAATTGTCTCCATTTTCTCTTTTAATTAATTAAAATGTCACGAAAATCTAATATAAGGTAATACTTAATGACTTTTAAAACTTTCATTTACCACTTTATTCAGATATATTTAACTGAAAGAACTGTTTAACTAAAACTATACGTAATTAGTTTCTAAAACTATACGCAATTTTGTGTACATTTTTCAATATAAAATTAGTTTCTAATCTAAAGTAATTTATACCTACTTTCGATTAATGCATTGCAGGTATGCGTGACTCACGAATTGCTTTTCGAACATAAGTTGAGAGAACCTTTTTAAATAATGATTTATATGAATCAAGTATAACACATAAAATGGGAAAAATTATGATCACAATAAAATCTTTGGACATTACAACTAGTTTGTACCCAAAGAAGTTTTTGCAATTATCGTTGTTTGTTACAATTAGGGCTTTTAAAATCGTTTGCAAAACTACCGGTTGTGCGAAATCGTTTATTAATCGTTAGAAAATTCGTTAAAAATTTGAAGATAATTAAAATCATAGACAGTAACAAATGAAAATTATAAATTATTATTTTACCGTAAGTTCGATTCGGTGTTATCTAATTTAATTTTCAAAGAAAAATTATTTCTACAATCTGTAAATTTGTGTATCATTTTTTGTTTACTTTAAGACAATTTTTGTAAAAATCGTTAATTTTGTTGAATCGTTTGAGTAGAGATGAAAATTTCAGTTAAACTTCAGTGAAATTTTGATGAAACTTTCAATAAAATCTTTCATTAAAATTGGACTTATTTTAATTATCGTTTACAAAACAATAGTTTTCTTTCTTAAGATTTTGGTTGTAATATAAGTTGAAATAAATAATTTTTCATTAAATAATTCAAAAAATAAATTCTACCTGTTTTAATGTTAAAATAGATTTAAAGTATCAAAAATTGTAACTTATGTATGGCTGGTGTTTAAGAATGTAAAAAACCAGGAGTAAAAAATGATAAAAACGGCAAGAAATCGAGAAAATAAAAAATTTGCTTTAAAAACTATATTTTGTTGTTAATAAATCAAAACTTGAAAGGTTTTAAAACAAAATACTTATTTATACTAATAATAATTCTGAAGATGAAACGGTCACGTGTTATGATTGCGTACACAGTACTGTATTCATAATACTATGCACAGCATAATTAAAAAGGACATGTTTTTCGGTTTGTTATGTTTTAAAACAGTAATAATATGTAAGCATTGAATCAAATATTAAATTGTAAGAATTACAGTTTATATAAAGTTACTATAATAAATTGAGCCTCAAAATGATTGCATTTGCTACTTTTTATTTCATAAGATACAAACATATAATTTTATATAAGCTCAAATCACATTAAATGGAGCCGTTTGAGCTCCATTTATAAATGCTATTTTTGCGATTTTTAATGATTATTGCATTATATTAATGCATCAGTCCGTTTGAGCTATATATGCTATTTTGCTAGTTTGTATGCCATTTTTCCACAATTTTAAAAACTTTCGTTTAAATCCGAAGAGTTTTGCTGACCCCATCTAAAATTCTAAATTAAACTCCACAAGAAAGACTTATTTTACAAAAAATTACTAAAGTAGTATTTGGCCGATTAATTTTAAAAGTCAGTAGTAACTATAAAATTTCTCATTTTGTGAAAATTTTCGAAATTCTTTAACTAATACGTAATATATTATAAAAAAATAAGTGCTATTTTTAATGCTAATTTAGGACAATTTGCAGCATAATTTAATATGCAATAAATGCTATTATTTGAGGCTCTAATAATAAAAATACAACTGGCAAAACACTTATACGTAGAGTCGCCAAATTTAGAACTATAAACCGTACATTTTCAGGCAGGAAAAAGGAAAAAAGTTTGAAATTCAGGATTATTCAGGATAATCGGCCAAA
>JAQGAW010001543.1:0-18627 GCA_034698025.1 Phthiracarus crinitus
TTAAATTTAGAACTTTTAGTCTGAGACTCCTTAATAATTTTCCAATCTATTTGAAACGAACTCATTTTGTTTCTAAATGTAACTGACAAGTTCTCGAAAAAAGTTGCAATATTTAATATGCCGTTATGCGCAAAATCAGAATATGACGAAATAAACCAAAAAAATATTTGGATTTTTTAAAATTTTTAATTTTTTTTTGTAGTTTTTAGATATTTTTTTGGATACATTAAGATAAAACTATTAAGTAATATAAATAATATTAAAAAATATATAAGTAATTTATAAGTAATGATATATTAGTCAAGTTTATGTTTAATAGTAAAGTTAAATATAGAATTATAGATTAATTTGATTAAAAATATCTTAAAACATGCCAGTATCAAATGTGTCGTTACCAGAAATGTCTCTTATTATTTCTTCTATTGAATCCAATAACGCGCTGAGACTCTTCGCGTTAGATATACTTATATCTCTGTAACGTGTTAATTCATTGACCACATCTTCTCTGCTATTCTTGAGCAATGGAAAAGTGACATTCAATGTTTCAATTTTTTCGTGTGGTTTGATATTTAAAAAACTCGCCAAACGATTAAAGCGTAGAGTAAGCGCTATATCAAAATGTTCGTGTTGCATAATTAAATCCAGATAAGTCTTCTTAGTAAGTATAGCCTTTAAATATTTGGTGCACAAACCATTACTACTAGGCAATGAATGATCCAATGAATTTACGCAAGCGTTGCAATCGTTTTTAATAAACACATTCAAAGAACGATTCAAATGAGCGATGAAAAAATTTGTCGCAAACCTTTTCAAAACGTTACCAGAGATGTCATAATATTTAGTGTAAATCCAAGCAATTCTTTGTTTTTTAGAAGCACATTAATTTCGTCAGCAGTTAATGTTAAGCCAAAAATTTTTGAATTTTCGATGGTAAATATATTTGTTTCAATATTGTTTTCCTTACCAATTATTAAGGTTCTTTTGCCATTATACTTAGTACTAGCACACTTTAATGGCAAAAACGTTGTGAGCCAAGTAAATTCAGAGTTTGACAAACTCAATTGTGAACTAGCTTCAAATTCATTATTTTTGTTTTTAAAATAGCTGCGAATATCGAGACGCACAAGTTTAAACTGTTTAGAAACATTATCTTTGATGAAGGAACCAGTCCCAAACAAAACTTTTGCCAACTTTGTATGTTCACTATTTGCTGAAAGGACTACTTCGTAAATTTTTTCCCAATTCATTTTTTGATGTGATTTCACTGACAACTGGAAACAGAATGACGAAAATATACTCAGTTTAAACACATAGATGTTTGGGGCATGCTCTATATTACTAAGTATAATATCCAATAAATGTTATTATGGGAGTGGTTTTAAAAGATAATTTTTACTGAAAATAATATCAGGTTTAAAATTTGGTATAAATGATTCAAATTTTTCTATTGAAAATCCAGGCCATATTTGCAAATTGCAACCCCGTTTGTTTTTCATACTCAATAAAGTGGCAAATATAAACCAGCTCTGTCCAGGCCACTTAAGATGTTTTCTTCTTTTGTTTATTCTGAACTCGTATAATGCTTTATATAATTATTTTGCAAAATTAACTGCATTTTCATCATTTTCAAACAAACTTTTATTAAACTCATTTATTGGTAAAGACATATAACCAAAAATATATAATAATACATAATAATAAATAGTTGTTGGTGTCATATCTTGCGAATCAATAGTTTGCTGAACACACTCAATCATATGGTCGATATGAAACATTTGAACTTTTTTATAGCAAACATTACATACTGCAGGAAATATTGGTTCATTTTTATATAAGTTTATAATAGATCGAACAGATTTTTTGTCAGAATTTGAAACACATTTTTATTTAGAACTTACTTCAACCACAGCTTAACATAGAGTGAAGCGAACCTTTCAAAATATATAGAATTTACGTCAAAAAGCATGCGCGTAGCATTAAATAAAGTTGTGTACTAATTATGATGTAGAGGGTCCTAAAAAACGTGTCCCACGGTCCTACCGTTTGAATTTGTGGACGAATTAAAAACTAGAGGGACCGAAAAACTTATTAAAAAATTTCGAAAATTTTGAAAAATTTCAATCAGTCGTGCCTTCAAAAAATCAATAAAAAACGTGTCCTACGGTCCTATCGTTTGAATTTGTGGACGAATTAAGAACTAGAGGGACCGAAAAACTTATTAAAAAATTTCGAAAATTTTGAAAAAATCAGCCCATAGCGTTACGACTCCCATAGAGTTACGAAAAACAAATTTTATGAATTCTCAATAAAATACGTCTATAATTTTTTGTGACTTTGCAAATTAAGCTAAAGTGTGACAAACTTGACAAGGTTTGTGATAGACAAAGGTTAATATTATAATAAATGTATTAACCAAGAAATTAACAAAATTAATTTTGGAGAATTTTTTAAAAATTTAGAAAATCAAATTTTATTGATTAAAGATACAGTTTATTTTATATTATGATTATAATAATACAGAGTTTACGATAGTATAATTTGATATAAATATTAGAGTAATTTTTATGTATAATTTGTTTATTTGTTTATTTATTATTTATTTTAATATTATAATATTAATGTTTATTAATCAAAATATTCCTCCAAAAACTTTTTATATGAGTAGAAATGCGGAGAATAGACATCACAACGCTTTGGCTTTTTCGTAGCTGGTAAATGTCGACCCCAACTGCATGGAACTATTACTGGTTCCTCTTCACATATTCCTTGATCTATTGATATATCGTTAAACTTGATAGGGGTATCAAAGATATCCATATCTATTCCAGATTCTATAAGAACAGTTCCGAATTGATTTTATGACAGGAATAGTGCATTCAAATACACCTTCCAGTAACAGATCGATCATCATTCGAATCGGAGGATAATTTGGATGTTCAATATCAGAATTCGCACGAACGTTGTATAGATGAATGAATGTACTCATAATTTCGTGCCAAACTGCATCAGTCATAAATATTTCTTCATTAATATCCGGTTTAGGGAAAAATCCCAATAATTTGTAGAAATAAATTAAATATATTGAAGCAGTTTAACAGCTATTGCTTTTTTCCAATTTGAATAAATGTCGAAATTGGCAAAGAATTCAATTTAAAGCATGCAAACCAAATTAAACACTCTTTTTTTTAAATGATGCATGTATTCAATTTCCAAATTATTTTTCTCGCAAAACTTGCACTTTAAACACTTCGGGTAATGCATTGACGTCATCTGATAGTAATATCGCGGCACTGCACTAAATATTTTACCCAATTTCGTCCAATAGAACACAGTAGAGAAGCACAAATCTCTCAATAATTTTACAAAGCGATCACAGAATCCAAATTGAGCACAAAAACTGTTTTCCAATACGGATAATATTTTAAAAGCAACTTATCTGTACAAAATTGAAAGTTAAAGTGACTCTAATATTTTTCATGTACTATTAAAAGTAAAATGTTCGCGCATCTATTTACAGTGGATGATTCCAATTATATAATATAATACGCATGTCCGGAATATTCCATTTTTATTAATTAAAGCGCATATCAGTATTCTGCACTGTACATTTTGTATTAACAAAATAGTTATTTAGGTTAAATATTTTCTAGAGAATAGTCGAATTTTTCCATATTTTGAAGTGTGAGCTTATGGCAATTGGATGCGATGCGTTCTGTAGTTTTTGTTATTGTGCAGTGAAAAGTGATTGTGTTATACAACATTTGCTTCATTGTTTGAATACAGTGCCACTCACAGATATAAATTTTCAAACTTAATCAACTTAATATTACTGTTTATTTATATTGAACTTTGTTGATCAGTTTAAACCTGAAATAGCTAACAATTTTTCATCTCACATCGCTTATAACATTTATTTATTTCTCTGCAACAAAATAAGAGATACTTTACATTTATACTCTCAAACAACTGAATCGCTTATACTTTTTATCATACAGTGCTTCGAAAATATTAAACCACTTAAAATAAATATTGTTCCCGGTTTTTCCCTCTAAGATTTTGAAGAAATAACCGACAACAACGTCAGCGTTCTGTTTACTTCAAGTCAAATTCGTGCTCTTCAAAAATAACATTTTAAAACAACCATGAGTGGAAACGTTTTGACTGAAGAGATGAAAGAAAGAAAAAAATTTTAAACAATAAATTGCTAAACATATTACTGGAAAAATTTAAGTCCATATATTACGCTGAAGATATCTGTGATGTCGAATATAATAGTCTAGAAAAAGCTCTAGAAAAAGCTCGACTATTAAAACTAATAAGATCTCAGTCATATTTAAAATATTTATCTGATTCTGATATTTATTATTTAAAAAGTACAATTTAATATAAATAATTTAATTAATTATGCTAATTACTAATTAATTAATCAATTAATTTAATTATTTTATCAATTATCTGTCTAATCTGTATGTATGAAATATAATATGCTAAAATAAAAATTTATTTGAAATTCAGAGCAAAAACTTTGTTTTTAGGTCAATAGAGGGAAGCATCATAGAAAAAGTTTGTTATCAAATTTTGATGCGAAAAGCTTTTCGATAAAACGGAGAGGCGATTATTATGGGAGATTAGTGTTCAGAGTTCACATTTTTAAATCAAAAAAATTTGGTGTATACTTTCCACTCAATAGTGCTATTTGGGTTCGATTTATTATTTGACTAAAAAAATTTTATAAAAATCTTAAGAAATTTTACAAGAAAGCTTATAACTTTTTAACCCTTTAAGATATATGTATGAATTTTAGTGAATAAGGATATAAGACATAAGATATGCTAAATAAGATTCATGAAAATCTTAAGATTCAACTTTCTTAAGATTAAGAAAACCACTAAATCTTTAAAGTTTTCTTGTGATTTGGAGAGTGTGGTATAACACTCAGAATCTTAAGATTAAAATTAAAACATAACAATTTAAAAATTTACTTAATCCCAAAAAATTTACATATATTTCAATGTAAATTAATTTTATCAAAAATACGCAAATTATTAATTATTCAATAAGAAATACGAATTATTTTGTTTAAATAATTTTTTTTATTAAGAACTTAAGTAAATACAGTGATTTTAATGCATACAGTAATGATTTTTAATGATATATTTAATTATATTAAATAATTAATGACATAATTAATTATATTTGATTAAAATTTCATATTATTTTAGTGATTATTAATATTAGATATGATTTTAATTATATTTTTCTTATTAAACATTTATTGTTTAATGAATTTATCGAACACTTTTAGTGCGGCTTCCATCTGTTTCTTTGAATGACTAGAAGAAACACCAGAGCGCACACTATCAGACCTATTTCTTTCATAAGGGATCATTTTAGGGCGATCACGGCAAACACTTTTCGATCTACTGGAAACCTTTTTTGGAGGAATTGTGTAAACATGCCATGAACCATCAAAGATTTTGTAATCACGTCCTTTATTCCGAATGAAAGGACTTGAAGATATTGGAGCAGTTGGAGCAATTGAATGAGTTGATTGCTACCAGATATTGTGTGGATCTTTACTCCACGAATATGCAATCATTTGTGATGGTGAACGAACTTTATTACCATTCGGTGCTGGACCAAAATCTGAGCTCAATACTGGTGCACTTGTGATGTAGCAGCCGATGGAGCACACAACAGGAACATTAACTGCTAAAGGAGCATTAACGAGTGATGGAGCACTTTCTTCTGGAGCACTAATCACTGGCGATGCCTCTTCTAATTCTTTATCAGAAATTGGATCAAAGTCTTGTAAGCGCTCTGATTCGGTTTAGGATATAGACGACGATGAAGAAGATGGTAGACGCTTAATTGGTGCACACTCATCGGACTCCGACGACTTCCAATGCAACAAAGTTAAAAATTTTCCATACTTGGTTGGCTTTTTTCCTATGCCCAACACATCGTTTCGTAGAGAAGTAATAATTTTGCTGATTACGGACTGCTGTTTCGAATACTTAGTCTTCAGCACATCCATTATAACAATGAGTTTTTGCAACTCAATACCTTTGAGTTTTGATTCTGCAGCAAAATCGAGCATAGAGTTTGCCATTTTTAAAAGAACTTGTCGGTTCAGTGTTTAGATATATAATGAAGCTTATTTTGAGTTTTACTAACCATGAAACCTCGGTTTAGGGAGTCAACATTATAAAAACCAATAGAATATTAGAATATTCCAAAATTTATTAGGTTAGATTCAATGTTTCGTTAGAGAAATATTCTAATAATCAAGTGTATTACAAAACATTTCCACCATACAATTGGAATGGTTTATACACTAAAGCACTTTCTCTTGAAAACAAGTGAATCATCGACAAGTGATTCATCTACAAGTGCTTTTATATTGTTGTTTTTAATATATAAATTGAAAATTTTATATATTTTTTAAATATACTCTTTTTGGTATGGATGTAGAGATAAAATTATTATCTAAATGATAGCAATTTTATTTTTAAAAAATTGTTTATAATTATTTAACTATTAATTTATTTAGTTTTGAGTATTTTATTGAAAATATAATCACTTTTAGGGCTTACATAGAACTTGAAAATTTTGATGCTTTTATAGTATAGATTTGTTATACTATGCATCACACACTGAACAAAAGAGATTTTAGCTCTATTGTTCGCTCCCTTCCAACATCACATCACACATATACATTTTTGATGCATTTGGGAATGCTTCACATCAATAGAGAGCTTAGCTCTGTATTTACGCTCAAATTGCATGTTCAACTTCGATTTTCGAAGTTTCATTTATTTAGTTGTTTAAAATATTTATATTTTAATATATTAATTTTATATTTATATCGATTTTAATTGTTTTTTAATTTTAATTATATATTTTTATTTGTTTTTTTAAAAATAATTATTAATTTTTCCTATTTATTTTAATTTATTTTTGAACAAAAGACTCTAATACTATTGTTCCCTATCGCTAGTTCACAAGCAAACATGATGCGAATGGAATATCGCATCACACCTGCTCTCAATAACACTCTTATATACCGCATCACTCGTTCTCATTATAGTTACCCCTCTCTTCGTTTGATCTCTATCCCTATACTACTATGGAATCATATTAATCTTAATACATAAATAGAATAAAAAACCTATAGACCCATATTTAGTTGATTGAGTGTATAAATAAAACTAATAAAAAGTATATCATTTTAACTATACTTTTTTAGGAAATTTAGGTCAAAACCAAAGAATTATCTTTATTTATACCTTTTTTAATATATTAAAGAGAGTTATATATATTGCACTATATATATATAATTAATTAGTACATGTCATTCGATATTGCAATTTAAATTTTAAATTAAATATAATGAATTATTAAACTATTATTACTTTTTAATGTCACACACATTAAAATAGTATTCATAGTTAAACTTTTATACATAAGTAATAAAAATTAAACGCTAATATTTAATTTAGTTATGTAAAACTTAAGTTTAGAGAAATTTTACTATAAAAGTCTCATAATGAGACCAAATAAATATACTCCATGACCATTGTGTCAAAAAGAGTGCATCCACTTCGCATGGGAAAAATTTTATACCTAAGGCTAAAATATTGTAATCATAAACTAAATCTGATGCCTTTTCTCCAACACTCCTTTTGAATTTTTTAAAAAATGTCGAAAAAACTCTCCCAGGATATCATAGCTTGGGACAGACGGCACCATAGCTATGTGTTTTCTAAAATAATGGCATTGAACTAGTTATCATCAGATCGAAATAATGTATTTATTTACTTTTGACGAAAATGCATTGTCTATTACTGGCAGTTAATGATGATATCAATATACCAATAACTTATTTCCATATATTACCAAATATTTGTCCCATTTTAACATACCATGTGGTTTATTAATGGCTATTATTCATTAATTTTATTCTCATATATCTTCAAAACAACACCTCATATTCACATTTACTAAACTAAAAAACGTGGTAAAATCTATATTCGAAAGCGATATTGCTATCGTGTTTCGCGCAAAAAAATGTTTTTAAAAGTTTTTGACATTAATTCACAACGAAACACTAAATCAAGGATATTGGAATTTAGCTTTCAATATGCATTTTTTAATTTTTGTTATTTTTGTGGTTTTCTTACAACTATATCAATGTAAGTTTTATTTATTTCTACTTTATAACATTTATATTAGTTTATAATTTTAAAAAATAGATATAATATTCAATGAAATCTTTGTTACGAAATAAATTAAAAATTTAAGGCACAAGCATAATTAAAACTTCACAAACTTTCTCAATCAGTCTTTTTTTAATTTTTTATGCATTTTGTAAAAAGGTTTTTTATTTCTAAAGTTAAAATAAGAATTATTTTAGTTATTTTAATACTAATCATGAAATATTTTGTAAATAATTGACAAATTTATACTCCTTAGCCAGTAATAAGCAACTCATAAAAAAGCGATGACAATAAGCTCAAATATTCTGAGCTTTAGTCTAATAAACTCAAGCTCGTAAATCCCTAGATTGTAAACAAATGATCAGCTTCAAGCATATTGACAACAATTCGAGATTTAATCTTATCTTAGTTCATAATAGCTTAAAATCACTGAACATTTGCTATAATTATAAAAATTACATTTAAATAATAATTGCATATAACGTTATGCATTATATACGAATAAACAATGTAAAATAATTTTTGTTGCGCAAATTTAGATACCTCTAGCTTTGAGATTAAGCTTATTTTTTTATTGTGCTTCAAGCTACTATACGTCAATTATTCTATCTTAAAGATCAAATCAGCTCAGCTCAAGCTTGCCTTAGCTCACAATGAGTCTTTTGCCATTACTAGATAAAAATTGCGATTACAATAGTGTTGTTTACTTAAACATTTGTCATAAATAGAGTGCGAAACGGGAACCGTTTTTTAGGGCCCAGCAACCCCCAGACAAAAAATGCTGGGCTTTATTCGGTTCGGGATTTAGTTGAAAAATTCTATTCTGGCTGGGCTTTTGTTTTAAATTTTTAAACACATAAAACAATTTAAATTTCAACTTTATTGGAATAATATTTACAAAAGAGTAAAATTTGTTATAAATTTTATTTTTTTCTCATCATAATTAATTATATTTAATGCTTAAAAAATCATTAAGTATCTTGGATAATGTTTTTTTAAATGTTACTTTTCTGTTATAAGATCGGTCCGAGTCTGGCATTTCGTCTTTAAATTTTGTCGGGCTTTTTTCAAGGTTCGGACCGATAAATGTCGGGTCTACTCATTTAACATAAAAATTTAAATCAAAAACATAATAAAAAACATGAAATAAAAGATAGTAATTTATTAATTAATTTATAACTTATTTTACAGCTATTCATTCATTTCAATGCTATGTTTATAATTCAGGAAAATGTTTGAAAATATATGATAATTATCTTCTTAATTATAATGACGCTAAAGACCTATGTTTAACGAACAATGAATCAAATATAGTTTCGATAAATAATCAAAACGATCAAACATTTTTGTTTAATATTATAAATTCATTAAAAATAAACAACAGTTTATGGATTGATGAGAAGGTTAAATATTACGACTTAAATTGGCTTAATTATGAGAAGACATTTGAAAACAAAACAATATTAGAAAATGAAAATATAAGAAATGATAGTTCGTATAATTGCATACAATTGTCAATTAATTAACCATACAGTGGAAAGTTGTTGAATGTTTCGTGTGATATTAAAAACATTATTGTTTGTGAAAATAAGCAAAACAAATTGATTGATGTAAAAGAAACTCGAGATGAATCCAAACAATCCTTTGATCAAATAGAAAGGGATAAACATTTAGAAAATATCATCAAAGATTTGAGTTTTCTATTAAATGAAACTAGAATTGAAATGAATTTAACTAAAAATCAATTAAACTCCGAATTAATAGCCACAAAAACACAACTCGAAGAAATTACTATTAGTGAAGAGATATCAAATCAAATTCTTGAAAACACAAAATTTGAAATGAATGTCACACTTCATAATTTTATTAATTATTTAAACAAAAATATTTCTCTAGATTTTTATAAAATCAACAAAAAAAAGAAAATGCTAACAATGAAAGAAATTCGATGTATGATAGATTAAAGAATAAAAAGGATGTAAAAACTGATTATATTATAGAAATTGGAAAAACAAATAATGCTTTGATTGAAATAAACAAAGAACTTGTAAATACAAAAAATGATTTAAATAAAACAAATATGGAATTTGAATTAACAAAAAATGATTTGGAAAAAACAATACTAGAACTAAAAGATATATATAAAACTTTTACGAAAACAAACAATGAATTAAAATCTGATTTAGAAAAAACAAAATTGGAACTCGTAAACACTAAACAAGAATATAAACAAACGAAAAGATATATCGAAAAGATTAAGAATATTATCCATAAATGCGCTTTTAGTGAAATTTGGACGAATTGCCAAATATTTGTAGATAATAGCAATAATATCCGTCAAGTTATTGCTCGACCAAAAAACTTGGAAGAAAGGGAAGGTACATATGATGATGCGATGAACATTTGTCCAAAATATAATTCAAATCCAATATCCGTTAAATCAAAAGAAAAACAAAATTTTATGGTTGATTATATTAAAACGACTGAAATTGATTCTTATGTTTGGACGAGTGGTCATAAAAGTTTAAATGGAAAATGGTATTGGAAATCAAATGATGGCATTAATGATGAAATTAAATATACAAATTGGGGTAGAAAATTCCCTGATGGTGGAAATGGGATGGATTTCATAATTGTTTATTATAACAGCGTTAAATTTTATAATTCAGATATCTTTTCGAGACATAGTTTTATGTGAATACTTGTTATTTTAATTTTTATGACATATATTTTTGTCTATTTTATTGAATATTATTTGTCTTAATTTTAATGTTATAATATATTACATATAGGATTAAATATTATAAGTTTAGTTATATTTTGAACACAATTACTTATTAATTAATATTGTGTATTGTATCGTTGTAAAATACTTAGTATTGGAGACTCCTTTTTACCAAATAATGTAAGCAAAATAACGCACTATTAGTTTTAATAGTGTAATATAAATGGAAAATATATGAATAAATTAGTTTTGTTTCTATTTCAAGTTTTTTAGTTTGATTTAGTTTTAATTTTGATTTTAGTTTTCAATATATTTAAATTTTTATTTAATTTTGATTTTGATTTCAGAAAATTTTTTCAATCAGAAATGATTTTGATTTTAGTTTTATAATATTTTTTTATTTTGAAATACTTTTAATTTTTATATTCAAAATTAAAACAATTTAAATTTTGTATTTTAATTTTGATTTTTCAGTTAAATCGGTTAAAAATCAAAATTAAAATCAAAAATAAAACAGTTTTTAATTTTACTAGTTTTCAAAAATATAATTAATTTAAATTTTATTTTGATTTTAGTTTTGTAAATTTATCATTTTGATTTGATTATGATATTGATTTTGTAATATTTTCTTATTTAAATTTGATTTTAATTTTGATTTTTTTAAATTTTTAATTATGATATGACTTTGAATTTATCAAAATCAAAATCAATATTTAAAATATTTTTAATTTTAGTTTTGATTTTTGAAAATCAATACAACACTAGAATAAATTACTTTTCCTCAGAATAATCAAATAAAAATCAGTTATGTCACAAAATAAAATCAAAATTAATAAATACTCATAAATTAAATCAGTATTTCGAAAATAATTTACAAAATTATCGATACATTCATTATAGACAATAATAATAAAATCATAATGTATTTGGAACTTAAATAAGAGATTATAATATTTTAATCACTAAGACACAAGAAAAGTATTGATTCAGACATTTTTATCTATTTTTTTTCTCTACAAATGCCTAAACAACTCCGCATTGAAAACACAACGGATTTAACAGCTATATTTTAGAAGATATAGTTATTTAATTAGTAACCTTAACTTCGAAGTGTTTCTTAAATTTTGAATGATATATCCTTATTCTTAAGACACAATTAATGACTTTTTCCTAAATTAATTGATTATGTATTTAACTGCATTTATTTTCCCAATATTAATAAAACACTATTTCTGTTTGCTATAAAAAGAGAAAAAAATTTTAACATTGTAATAGAAAGTGTTTGGACAGGTTTGCGATACATTGAAGGGAAAAATAAATGGATTAACAACTTTGAAGCAAAATACACGAATTGGGCGCAAGAATGTCAAAAAAATTATTAATATTTTTGCGTTCAGATTCTTATTATTCATTAGGAAAATTGAATGGTTTGTCGTGTTTAAAGAACAAATAATTATTGTGTCAAAATTTCTGTAGACACCAGATATAACACTTATTGTTGAATAGAAAATTTTAAATAGAATATGAAAAAACACTTGAAAATAAAACTATAACTATGATTGAAAATACAAGCTAAACATTTAGAAACTGCGATTAAAGTGATAATTTATCAAATGGGAAATAAAACACTTCTCATTGATGTTAGACCTGGAAAAATTAACGGAACGGTACAGGACAGGATCTGGATTTAACAAATTTTTACGGGATTTGTCAGTACGGGATTGTCACATTAAAATATTGTAACAGAATAGTATTTTAGATTTTGTTCATTAAATCCCGATAATCTCTAATTGACCGAATTATTGTATCAAATATCTTTAATTTCCCTTTTATTTTTACATAACCCTTGTAGATATCAAGTCAGCAGATAAAAATGCAATCGTCGAATCATATTTGCGCGAAATTAGTGATAATTATTATTGTGATGATTTATGAATCGGAGGATATAATGAATATGGTAAATTTCAATTGTTAAATCATATAACATATGGGAATTAGGATATCCGAGAAGCAATGAACCATATATTTATACCACCAACCATTCATCCTAGAAGTCTACTGATTCAAATGACCAGTTGAAAAATATAATTTGTAGAATGTTTAGATATAGTTATTTTCTTCATAAAACTTAGCCAATTGCTTTTATAGATATTTTTTAATTCATAAAAATTTTAATTTTGCGCAAAATTTTACATTCGGATTATAGCAAACCCCGATTATGGCAAATAATTTCATTTGCACCAATGAGTTGCTATAATCGAGGTCAGACTGTATATCGATATGATATACACTTAATGTTTATATTTCATCAAGAAAAATCAATTAATTAGAAAACTAGTAAAAATTAGTATATATTTAAATTTAAAACATAATAATACAAAATTATTTTATTTTAATCTAAACTTTTTTTAATTAAGCTTAAACAATGTTTTAGATTCTTATGTCATGTTTACGCGTGAAATATTACCACACTCATTACCCTCGAGTCCACAAAATGTTTACACTTAAGGCTTGTCGATCAGACCAATGCTGACACTGTAACGAAGAATAAACGCGATGGGCTAACCATACATTTGGGAGATATGAGATAGCGTCTCAAAGTCTGAGAAATTTTATTTGTTACCACCCCTTACTTTTAAGTTGCACTAATATAATACACTATACAATAGTATTGCAATGTAATATTAGTCATTAATTACAATCGACAAAAAGTAGGGATAGATAACCATATCACTGATTTGTTACATTATGTAACAAATGCTTTTTTGTTTTAAATTGTTTTGCACTGTGACGCCCTTTCATGTCTCACCTGGCATTTTTGATATTTCTTTTACAATTTTTAGCTAATTTTTAGTAAATTTTAAGACATTTTTCACTATAGAATACTCCTATCTTTAAAAAATCCTTTATTAATATAAAGAAAAAATCCCTTAATATATATAAAGACTGCCAACAGGCAAACAGAAAAGTCAAATTCAATAGCTCCTTTGGACTCAAAGTGAGCTAATATATAATAAATGTTTAGTCTTCTATATCACAATTTCGGTTTATTTATTTAAATATATCATCAAATGTAACACATTTAATAAAATAATTAGTTGAAAACCTCTTTGCAGTAGGGGTGCAAAAATGTTGATTATTTTAGTCCCGACCTGTCTCATAAATCACAATCATTAGACCTGTCCCGTCCAGTCATGTTTAGTAAAACTTCTAATATGCATTTTTAGCGGAATATCAAATTATATCAAATTTTTTCAATTTTAAATCTACAATCGGCATACTATTAACATTAAAATAACACCAAATTTAATTCGCGTCTATGTGTAATATAATTCGATTATGGGTAACATAAAACTTGTAATTTTTAACATATTAAGTTATAAAATTTAATTATCGGGATTTATATAACATAATATTCAATCCGATTCACGATAATTTTAAATAATAATCCTGTCCCGGTAAATCCCGAGAAAAATGGACCCAATCCCGATCTTGTACTGATTTCTTTTAATGGTATCAATCTATTAATAAATGGGTTAATGCTATCGTGTAGTTTGCGTTTGGTATATACGTTTGCGTTTGAATTGTTTAGTAGATAGTCTTTCCAAATAAACAGAAAATATGTTATTATTGTGTTGCATTAATTGAATGTAAAAATCAATTTCATATTTCATAAAATTATAAAAATGGAAAATAAAGAAAAGAGCATAAATAATTTTAATACTTAGCGATATAATTTTATAATTTTTATTGATATATTTTTATTCTTAACGACACAATTAGCAATAATAATCTTATTGATCATATGATAATATTTTAGTTTGAAATTTGAATGATTTAATAAAGTATAACGCAATTAAACTGATTATCTGTTGATAAAGATAGGTTAATATTTAAGATCTATTAAGTGTTAACTATTCCACTATACCTGATAAAATCGAAAATAATTAATGATAAATAACTGTCCGCAATAAAATCCAACTCTTTTTAAACCAATTCTTTCGATAAGAGACATCATCTATTTTAACAATAAATACGCTAAATTTTATTTTATTTCATTATTGATTTTTCTTAATTATAGCAAGAGTCAATATAAATCTTATTTTTAATGAAACTAAAATATAAATATGTGAATATCGATCAAATTTAAATGATCGAAAATAAAACTCTGTTTATATAAATTTTTTAGCGTCTTTTAAGATTATTATATGGCTTTTTAGATAGAAGTCGAACTTATGGTTTTTCCTATGACTGCTTAAGCCTTATTAAGTCATTCTGTACTTTTGGAATTTTCTAATAATAATGGAAATCAACAAATTCAACTATGGATTTGGAAATAATTTTACAAAGTTTTAAAACTAATATTTTTCCGAATTAAGTTATTTTAAAAAGGAGTAATTAACTAAATGTATTTAAATATAATTATCTAATAAATTTGATATATTATTTAAAAAATCTTTGCCCAAATGGTCCATAACTTTGGACTTTCGTTATATTTAGTACCACATTCTATAAAATAATAAATTCATACCTTTATTAAAGATCTAGTATTAATTGAAGAAACTTTATATAATATGATTGTATTTAAATATTTGTATGCCATATTCGTTTCATAATAAACAGATGATGCTTTTTTAAGCAAAACGATTAAAATGGATGATATGATCAAAACCAAGTAAATAAATATAAATATAGCATAGGACTGTGATTTGCTATGAAATATTATAAATAGCAACATCACTATAATAACAATGAATAGTAAATTAATCCAAAATATTAACTTTGACCAATAAGTACGGTTGTAATTATGAATTTCGAAATAAATTGAATTTAATTCGTTTAATATAAATTTAATATTAAGTGAATTTCGTTTATATTGATTTTCCAGACTACAGGTTGAAAAACCTATATTCATATATTTTAATTTGAGATTTATATAATCGCATAAAATATAAAAATATAATAACTGACAAATAGTTATATTAAGAGCAAAATAACAGAAAAAAGTGAAGAATAAACTCCATGGTAATGCCAAAAATAGCATTTGTAATAACGAACTATTTATTGCTAACGGAATGAATGCCATTAAAAAATTTGGATAAACGAAACGCGATAAACCATAATAAAAACGAAATAAAAATTTCGTTTTCTTTAATAATTTTAAAACCGATGCTTTATCTCGCAAACCAATATTTTCAGGCGAAACGATGCCCGACATCATATCAAAAGGTCTTAAATAACTCGGAGGAATTGCATTGTTATAGTTTTGAATGTTATAATAAATCGATATTAATAATGCTAACGTTCCAATAAATCCGAATAGATTTCCGTTAGTTTTGAAATTAAGGAAATAGAAATAATCTCCAGTAATCAAGAATATTTTCGAACGTTTATTACTTATGCATAAAGAGAAACCAAATTTAATAAATTGTAAAAATATTACAAACCAAACTATTATTGGTTTACAGAATCTATATCTCGGCTTATTTCCATATGGATATAGTGATAATCCAATTCTGTATAAATGACTTCCAGCTGAATCGATAATTAAATGTTTGGGTAAAATATTTTCGACATCAAATTTCATAATTTTGTTTTAATTATAAAAATAAATATAAAGTTATATTGATTTTATTAAAGAATAGATTTTTTAATAATGAATGATATCACGGAAATATTGTTGGCGCAAGATTTTTATAAGTTTAGACAAGTAATCAAATCGAGTCTTTATTTGCCAGTTTACACACAATTTGGATCACAATCCAGTCAATCCTTTAAGATCTAAATCTGGGAACATTAATCTTGAGCATCAATAAATTTTCTCATATGATATTGAGCTCAATGAATCATTTTTCTGTAAAGCTGAGCTTATTGTCTTTTAAGTTATATTTATTGAATTAGTTTATATCAAATAATATATATCAAATCAAATATTTAATTTAAATATGCAATACTTTGATGAAAATGTTTTTTAATTTATTTTATATATTTGGTTATAAATTATTTTTCTAGATCCAGAAGCTTAAATTGCTGAGATTGAGCTTACAAATCTGAATCCAAAAGAGCTGAGCTTATGAACATTAATTTCAAGATATTATGTCATTTGAGCTTACAATTAGCTCAAAATGGCTTACCTGAGCTATCGCTCATCAGTCGGAATGATGTCGTAAATATGTCTTTGATATAATTTATCGACCAAAATTTTTTAGTTTATCAATTTTAATGGAATATATTTACTAAATTCGGTATTATTTGAAATAAATGTCTTCAATGATTTCAAAATGACAAAATTTTATATTAATTATTATACTTTCGAATATTACGATATATTTATTTTTTATAAAAAATTAATACTATTTAAACTCAAGATTAATTTTAATCAGACGACAAGGAATAATTATAATGTTTTATATTACACTTTAAATATTTTTATGTTGAAAGTTAAATATTTAAACTCAAATATTATAATGAATTTATAAAACTAGAATAGACTATAAAATTTATAGACTATTCAGTAGTCATAAGGATTATTTTTATTCAATAATCAATAAAATTATTAATTACTATTTATTAATTATAAAATAATTATTATAATTTTGCGCATTGCGTTAAAAATTATTGATTGATGCATAAAATGGTTCAAACTTAAAGGTAGGGGTATTGGGCTTATCCAGCTTTAAATAAAGAGCTTAAATTCAGCTATAGCTTCAGTTATCCCAACTTTATTAGCTCCTACTATCCTACTATCATCACTAATGCCTAACGGTTATGCTGATCAGCCAATCAAACATGTTCATTAATAAATCCATTTGTTTAACATAGTTTGGATTATCGACGAGAAGAGTTTCGTTATCTAATACTGTTTGATTAAAAATCGGTAAAAGTGCACTTTAAGTGTCAGTAATATATAGAAAGCGTACAACAATATAGAAATCTTTTATTTTAAAAAATACAAATTAGAACGAACAATAAACAATTAACTTTTTACATATATTAACAGAAACTTAATATTCAAGTAATTTAAGGCCTTCATTTCATGGACCGGGATATACCAAATTAATATGTTCTAAAAAAACTTTGAAACGCTCACCAATAGTTTCCTTTTTAAATTTTCTAAAATACATTTATTGAAGTAAATAAGAATCCAAATACTTTGTGGAAATAATTTTAGGCATAAAAGTTTTCAAATCTCTCCACAATCGCTCAACTTTTTGTGTAGAAATAAGGCGATTCTCTATCTTTTTAACAAATTCTTTTTTAAGATTATCGGTATCATGTGAATAGTTGTTAAATTGGTCCAAATTAGAGTATGATTTCCAACAATCAGTATATATAATGGAAAAATCGTTGACTTATTTTAATACTAATAGAATTAACGTATCTGCGTTTCTTTGTTTAACATTCAAAACAAACACTTCATTATTTTCTCGACATATACCACCGAATATCCAAATTTGTTAACTTTTTAGTAACCGACCCTAAATAAAAAATTATTAATACTTAAACTAATCAAACAAAACCTAACCTAACCTAACCAAACCTAACCTAAACAAACTTAATCTAACCTAACCTAACCTAACCACAGGAAACCTAACCTAACCTAACGTAAGCTAAGCTAAGCTAAGCTAAGCTAAGCTAACCTAACCTAACCTAACCTAACCTAACCTAACCTAACCTAACCTA
>JAQGAW010001544.1:0-18624 GCA_034698025.1 Phthiracarus crinitus
ACTAAATATATCATTTGAGCTTTTCATTGAGCTTGAGCTAGCTTTAAGCTAGCTTGTCTGAGCTGAGCTTTCTCTCATCATTAGACATAAGCCATCGGTACAGTCGATGCCTCTTCCATTGTCCAATGTTTAGGTATTGGCCATGATCTCGTCCTGAGAATTCTAATCCTAGAATAGAATCGCTTGATCTTCTGGTAATGCATTGACTGGTAATTTTCCTGTTTTAAATTAAAAATAATAAAAATAGTTAAAATTTAAATTTATTTAATATTATTATATACCCGTGGCTAACATAATGTCTTTGTAGTTTAATGGCGCGTAATAAACATAACAAAGTTGTTGATTGGGTTTCATACCAATTGGCCAATACTTGTGTTGAGATTCAAACCATTTAAGACTCGAAAGATCACCTTTCGTTTTAATATTTAGGAAACAGTGTTCAATTAAGCCTGGTTTTGATAATGTATTTATTCTTTGATGTCGATATATTCCTATATTCCCACTTTTGATCACATTAACCACAAGATCTAATTTTAATAATGTCTTAATAGACGTTTCGTCTAAGCTTTGATTGTCTGACAAATTTAATATACATCTCAATCGATGACCATTTTGTTCTTTTTGCAAACATTTAATGAATCCAATTAAACCATTGTTTCGCGATTCATTTGATATTAGCCATATATTTTTGTTCTCAGAATTATTATCAATTGTTTCCAAACTATTTTGCAACTTTTTAATCCATTGTTCATATTTGTTATTTATGTGAATAAATATTTGTTTATCGATAATTATTTCCGGATTAACTTTACGTAATAGAATGCCATTTATAGATATGGAATCATATCTATTAGCGACGACAATAAAACCATTTTTTTCTGCTTCTTTTATAATTTGTTGATTCCGTGAAACATTGTAACGAGTGTTTATAATCTTAGAAATAACTTTTTCAGCATAAATCACATTATCTTTGCATAACACAAGAACAAAACCATTACTTTTAACGATTTTACTTAAAGACTCAAAAAGACTTTGCAAATTTAGATAAGATTTTGAAGCAAAATAGTGTGAAATACTTATGTCTTTATATATAATCAAATCGATTTTATTATTCATATCTAACGGGAAACTCGTGTTTTCCGTATTCCAATCGTAAGTATGCATATTTTGCACCAATACTTGCTGTAATTCTATTAGATTTGAATGGAGTAAAAAACAATTGATAGCTGTATTCGTAGCGTTGAATATATTAATCAAATTTGCAACGAATGGTAATATTAGAGCGGAAGTTGTATTCGCTTCAAGAATATTAATCTTGTTTACTGCCATATTTTCTATCACCAAATCAATGAATGGACGCAAAAATGATTCATCATTAATCGCATCGTTTAATATATCATTATTGATTATTTTCTCTAATTTTGGAGTCAAGTTTTCAATATAATTGTCATCCATATTTAATTCTAGTTTATTTAATTCATTCAATATATTTAGCAAATTAGTGTTCTCTTTACCAGTAAATATATATTCACTATGATTACGATAAATAATTTTATTCGATACGTTTTCATTAATATCCAATTTAAAATTTTGGGCCACATTTATTGTAACAGAATTGCAAGCACTCATGTATTTCTGCATATATTGAGTTTTGTCATAATCTAAAGCATTTTGATCGTAATTAGAGATAAATCTATAACTTTCTATTAGCGGTATTTGTGCGTTCATTTTTCTCGGCGCTATATTTGCTTTTAAGCCCCGGATTTCAAGTGCTTTTGTGACAATAAGTTTAAGATTATAATCATAAACAACTGGTATTTCAGGTTCAGTGCCACCAATTAATACTGTTTGGTAGTTGAATAGTATTGGATCACAACTTAATCGTTCGATACGTACGGGTAAATACAATGCACGAACGCTTTTACTAAATATCGAAGTTTGTAGCATACAATCAACAAACGTTACCCAATTGTTTGTCCATTTAATCGAAGCGCGCATTAATTCTTTATTAAAAGCAACTTTTGTTATACATCTAAATTCTGGTCCGTAATCATAACCACGTAGTCTTACCTCCTTATCTGTATTTAACAGTTTCGCGATAGTCGTGTGGCGAATACACTCTTCCAGTAACGACTTCCGTGTCGTTTTAAATAACAGCAAAGTTTCCATTCGTTTTAAATATGCATCAAACTTAGTGACACTTGTTTTCGATAAATTCGTGTCGCTATGTATGGCTACGTCTTCGAACACAACCGGAAGTTTATAGTAATCCACTCCATATTGTTTGACCAATTGTTTCCAAACCAATAGCAAATAACCGGTTGCTGGAAATAAAACTCTTCCATCAATGATGTGATCTTTTAAATACTTGTCTGATTTTTCCTAAATATTATTTAATATTTAGAGAATGATTGAAATAAACGATAAAAATCAAATAATCGTCGATTACCTGCAAATCAATAGTTTTGCTAAACTGTGTCAAAGTTGGATTAAAGTAATCCGGATATTTGTATGCTGTATACGATTTTTCATGATTCCATATAATCATTGGAGATATCATTGGCGTTCCTCTCGAAACTTTATATTCGACTTTAGGGTAAAGTTTTTCAATCAACGGATTAATTCCAAAACTATAAAGCCTTCCAATACTTGTTAAGAAAAGGATAATGTTTTTATCATAATATTTCTTCATAAGTGGTAAATACGAAACGTTGGATCCAAACACGCGTTTAATAATTGGTTCGAGCAAACTGTGCGCTGATATTTCGATTACAATAGAATTGAGAGGAATTTGTTTTAATGCGTCGTAAAATAATACAGGATTTGTTAGATTCTCGACCATATATTTCCACATATAATGCTCTTTATTATCATTATTCGAATATGTAGTGTTATCCATTTTGAAGATATATTCTTTTTTGAATTAACAACGCTTTTTTGCCCATCCGACAGTGGTTTGATTACTGTATTATACAATGGAGTGTGAAATGCAATGCCATTTCTATTAATATTACGATTAAATACATCTTCGCTGTTAAGTTGTGACAGAAATGACAGAACAGATTCGTAATCACCAGATATGGTAACAGAATCTTCAGAGTTATGACACGCGGCATAAACGCCATCTTAATCAGCACATCTGCGTTGAGCTTCACTCCAATCAAGTCCAATGGCAGCCATTAAACCTGGTTTTAGTTTTGCGTCTTCGAAACACTTTCCAATATAATAAGCAAACAAAATCGTTTGTTCGGCTGTAAGACAGCCTTCAGCGTAAGCGCACGATAATTCTCCGATAGAGTGACCGATATATCCATCAGCTTTAATATTCAATTCATCTAATAAATCAATGAATGCTATTTGAATGGATATGATTGAAACAGATAATTCAATTTGAGAAGAAATTGAATCTTTTTCTTCCAATAAATTACTTAATAAATCGAAGATAAATTTATTCAGTACTGTTGCTGACGATTTTAATGGATTTCTTAAAAATATACTCGACTGATAATGGATTAATGCCTGCTTCGAAGTATGTGTCACGCATTAGGTTTCGCTGTAATTCCCATGAGGAATATGTAATGCCTAATTCGGTATATCCGTCACAATTCGATTTAGTGTGCACTACAGATGCGTACACACGTTTGGCTTCTGACCGTATCTGAAGAATTAATACAACACATGCTTCTCCATACGCATAGCCATTAGCTTTAGCATTCAAACACATACATTTACCATCGGTGATACCATAGTTAATAAGGTTAACATCTTCTGTATGGCAGCTCGAGTGCGTATATTAAGTCCGACCACAATAGCTCTCTGGCATTCATTACTCCTCATTGAAACGATTGCTTCGTGAAACGCTGTCATACTAGAGGAGCACGCCGTATCGAAATATTTTGAAGGACCCGTCAAGTAAAACACATGCGATAGTAATCCAGTAAAGTTTTGCTTATAACCCACAACTTTTGTGTAATCTTCTGATTGAGCGTTCGGAATATCATCCCAAAAGTTTCCAACAAATATACCAGTATTGTAACAGTCATAAGTTTTTGGATCGCATCCTTAATAATTACCTGTCCTTTAATATAGTATTTTTCACAATTCCTCGTATATTCTAAACATACATGAATCCCAAATCGCTTCGTAAGTCAATTCTAACATAATTCTAATTATAAGATCCATTAGATTTGCCTCATTATCGCTAATACCAAAAAACTGTGCGTCAAACTTATTGATGTCTTTAATATTTCCACTCCTATTAGACACACCTAGAAATCCTATAAAATAATACACATTAATTAAAATAATTGTTATTTTAAACGGAAAGGTACCAAATGGCCAACGATTTTCATTCTCAATAACCATATCTATATTTCCATACAAATTCTTCGAAAATTCTTCAATATTATCCGATTCTTAAAGTTAAATATTTTGCTAAAAATTTGCATTAATTTGTGATTTAACGTTAATTGTTTACCAGGATATCGTCCCGCAATTCCGCTGATGTAAATCTCATCACTCATTGCCCAATTTATCATTTTAATGCCGTTTGTTTCAGTTGATTTGTTATTACTAACGATTTCTTTTGAAACCAAATTTTTCAAAGACATTTTAAAGATAAAATTTTCTTTAATTATTATTATACTAATAAGTATAGTAATTTATACTGAAGTAATTTTAGAAAATCATTTTCTTATATAAATAAAATATTTAAATTTTTCAGAAAATCAATTAAATGATTATTATCCAAAATTAATATATTTACACAAGCGTTTTGCGTGAATAAAAAGAATTGAGGGATACTTGTAAATTCCTGCATTTTTTTAGCCTATTCCCACTCGCTCACATCCCACCTATTTTTCAATTATTCCCAACCCCACCCACTTCCAGTGGGACACGTTTTCGAATTATAATTTGAATAACAATTTATTTAAATTACTTGTTTAATATAATATTTAATATTCACGTAAAATATTTAATTAAATCAATTATTTCCTCAAATATATTATAAATAATTGGCAAAGAAATAAATCCGTAAGCATTACGCATTCTTCTCCAATGATTAGGACATCAATTAATATATAATATAATAAATTTTGTTTCAATTAGGATTTCGAGTTGTTTTAATTTCGAGTTTTTTAATTTGATTTAGTTTTAATTTTGATTTTTTTAAAATTTTAAATATTGATTTAATTTTGATATTAGTTTTCAATATATTTAAATTTTGATTAAATTTTAGTTTGATTTCAGAAAATTTTTTCAATTTAATATGATTTTGATTTTAGTTTTTTAATATTTTTTTATTAGCTCACTTTTTAAAAAAAAGGAGAGCTTATGGATTTGACATTGTCTGTCTGTCTGTGTGTCTGTGTGTCTGTCATAGTGTTGGCAGTCTCTATATTAATAAAGGGATTTTTATAATAGGAGTCTTTATTGAAAATACATTGTTGGATTTTTATGATAGGAGTCTTTTTTGAAAATACATTGTTGGCATTTTATGATACGATTCTTTTTTGAAAATGCATTGTTGGCTTTTTATTATTGGAGTTTTTTTTGAAAATGCATTGTTGGACTTTTATGATAGGAGTAATTTTTAAAAAAATTTATTTCTGGAAAAAATTTTATATTTTGAATATACATTTTTCGAATAACTAGCATATCCGAGGGTGGTGGTATATACTATAAGAATTCTCCAATTGTTGTAACCGATCCAGTAATGTTAATTTCATAGATTTTTCGTTAGAATAAGGAAGTTTACACGGTGTCCCAACCGGTGTCGGGAGTGATATTCCAATTGATTATTGCTTGGAATCAAGTATATCGTATACTTTCTCCCTCAGTTTACTTTCACTGAATTCAAATATCTCCTACGATTACCATTCTTCAGCAAGATTTAGGGGGAAGTTTACACGGTGTCCCCACCGGTGACGGGAGTGATATTCCAATTGATTTCGCCACCGAATCAAGTGTATCGTATACTTTCTCCCTCTGTTTGCTGTCACAGAATTCAAATATCTCCTACGTTTACCATTCTTCGGCAATAAATAGGGGGAAGTTTTTACGGTGTCCACAACTGTGGCGGAAGTGATTTTTCAACATATTTTCGGTTGGAATCAAGTGTATCGTATACTTTCTCCCTCAGTTTGCTGTCAAAAATATCTCATACGGTTACCATTCGGCAATAAAGGGAGGAAGTTTTCAATGTGTCCACAACTGTAGCGGGCGTGATTTTCCAATTGATTTTGTCACGGAATCAAGTGTTTCGGCTACTTCCTCTCTTATTTTGATACGAGAATTGATTTTTTAGTTGATTTCAAATTTGAATAGTGTTTTATCTAAATTCTAGCTCTGTTTGCCGTGACAGATTTTTAATAAATCCTACGGTTACTATATCACAAATAATCCCACCCTACTTATTACACTACCCCAACTTTCCCAATACCCAAACATAATGCACTACCCAATAAATTCCCAGTACCCCATATCCCAATATTCCATTTCCCAGCACATCAACATATCCCACTATAACACATATTCCCATGCATCAACACATCCCTTTAACTCACAAATCCCAACATATCCAACTACCTCACATATCCCACCACCCCAACATATCAAACTATCTCTTATATCCCACCACCCCAACATATGCAACTACCTCACATATCCCAACACTCCTACATATCCAACTACCTCAATTATCCCAAAACTCCAACATATCCCCCTACCTCAAATGTCCCACTACCCCAACAAATCCCACTATCCCCAAATATCCCACTACCTCACATTTCCGACCACCCAAAAATATCCAACTATCCCAACATATCGAACTACTTCACGTATCCCACCACTCCAACATATCCCCCTACCTCACATGTTCCACTACCCCAAGATATCCAACTATCCCAAAATATCCCAATACCTCACATATCCCACCACCTCTACATATCCCACTACCCAAACATTTCCCACTACCTCACATATCCCACCACCCCAAAATATTCCACTACCTCACATTCCACAACCCCAACATATTCCGCTATCTCAATATATCCCACTACCTCACATATCCCAACACCTCACATATCCCACCACCTAAACATATTCAACTACCCCAATATATCCCACAAATTCACATATCCCACCACCCCAACATATTCCACTATCCCAATATATCCCAATACGTCACATATCCCACCACCTATACATTTCCCACTACCATAACATATCCCACTATCCCAACATATCCCACTACTTTACATATCCCACTACCCCAACATATACCACTACCCCAACATATCCCACTGCCTTACATATCCCACCACCCCAACATATCCCACCATCCCAATATATCCCACCACCCAAACATATCCCACTACCCCAACATATCCCAATACCTTATATATCCCACTAACCCAACATATCCGACTACCTCACATATCCCACCATCCCAATATATCCCACCACCCAAACATATCCCAATAACCCAACATATCACACTACCCCAACATATCCCACTACCTTACATATCCCACCACCCCAACATATCCCACCATCCCAATATATCCTACCACCCAAACATATCCCAATAACCCAACATATTACACTACCCCAACATATCCCACTACCTTACATATCCCACCACCCCAACATATCCCACCATCCCAATATATCCCACCACCCAAACAAATCCCACCACCCCAACATATCCCATAAACCCCAACATATCCCAATATCCCAACATATCAACTACCTAACATATCCTATCACCCCAAAATATCTCACTAACTTACATATCCCACTACCTCAACATATCCGACTACCACACATATCCCAGCACTCCAACATATCCCACCACCCCAACATATCCCACTATCCCAACATATCCACTACCTAAAATATACTATCACACGAAGATAATCCCAATAATTCCAAATATGACACCACCCTATTCACATTCTCCATTAATATATATATACATTTTTTTGTTTTATAACATGTTTGTTTTATTTTAATTAATTATCAATTTATTACTAATTAAATTATACAATGTTTTCATTATTGGTTTATTAAGATTATTTTGTTTATTTAATTGTTTTATTTTGAATAAAATACATATTTCCTAAAAAGTGAGCTCTCTGTGAATGTGTGGTTCTTGTTTTGATTTACTTTTAATTTTGATATTCAAAATTAAAACAATTTTGATTTCGTATTTAAGTTTTAATTTTTTAGCTAAAAATCAAAATTAAAATCAAAAATAAAACTAGTTTTTAATTGGAGTTTAGTTTTCAAAAATATTATTATTTTAAATTTTATTTTGATTTTAGTTTTGTCAAATTTTAGCATTTTGATTTGATATTAGTTTTGATTTTATAAAATCAAAACAACACTAGTTTGAATAGTAATTTATTTAAGTTTCGAGATTATTATTATATATGGTATTAATGTAAAACTTTTAATTAAAGCAAAGCTTACGCGCACTAAAAAGTCTGGATTTTTTAAAACTTTTAGAAGCAAACATTTTGCATAAACAATTTTTTGTAGTTTTTTAGTTTTTTACAGATATATTATAAACGGTTGCTTCAAAAATTCAAGAAGTTTATCTAAATTCAGTTGTTTAGTGAACGCTGATTTGTCTGAGTTATTGTTGATCAGTGTTTGGTAACTCAAATCATATTCGATAGTATCTGTTGTTATTTGATGTCTCTTCAACAAACTCTTCCGTTGACATCACATTTTCGACACAATTTTGTAAATGAGGCACAGTTTCTGATTTGAAATCAAAATTAAATCCAATAAAGTTTTTATCAATAGTTTTATTTCCGTTTTGCGTCTCTATTAATACTTCATTTGACGAGAATTTCAAAGCTATTCCAAATAACTTTAAAAACTCAGTGCCCAAAATGATTTTATAACTGATTGTGAGATATTAAAAAATATATGCTGTTTGTTCTCATTATTGTAAGTCACATTTGAATAACAGCTGCTGATGGCTAACATTTTACTATTCAATCCTCTAAGTCTGATATTTATATTTTCCAAACTAATTTTAAATTGTTTGATGACATCTTTATGAATGACTCCATGAGTTATACCAGAATCCAATAAACTGTTGCACACTAATGAATTATTGACTAAAATTTTTTATGATATGCTTAACGTATTTAAGTGATGGTTTATTAAAAGTCGATGAAGGATTTATGTTAAAGATTACCTCATCTGTACCTTCAGTCACAGACAAGATTATTAGTTTAAAGACCCAACCGAATCACTGCTTTCGTTGGCTGATTGATTGTTGTCGGCTACAGATGTGTTTACGGTTTTTATTCTTGTACCCGAAGAATGAGGTTTTCCTTTCGCTCTTTCTATCAGTGTATACTCTTTCAACCGTTCAGCTCTTTCTTTCGTCCCCTGTTCTTAAGTTTTACCGTTATTTTTGGCCCATCGGTACTCTTTAATATGTCGTATGCCACCACACAATCCGTGCAATTGTCCATACAATTGATTGTTTCCACTTGAACTTGAATTATTTTCTAATCTTAGATAATCTTGGTTTTGATTATTAAAACCCGAATTTGTATTGCTCGCTGTCCTTAAAAGTTTCATGTTTTTTGTATCTTTGATCGTACGAATAATAGTGTTGTCCACGTGTAAAACGTGGTTTAAAAAATTCACAGTGTATATATCGCTTGTTAGTGCTATTGCCGAAAGGATATTGCTTGACAACGAGTGAAGCTTTTCTATCAGTGTATGACGATATGTAGTGTCGTCATCGCCAAAGAAACCTTCCATTATTTTATCGAAATCCTATAGAAATTCTTTTGTTGATCTGTTGTTATTTCTGTATAAATTTTTGATCTGTAATAGCGCTGCCAATTAAGCTGTTTTGGAAGTTAATTTTTCTATGAATAACTGCTTATACATCGAACAGTTAAGTGAAGCATACTTTCTGTAGAACAGTTGATAATTTTCGGTCATTGGTATAGACATTTATTGTCCCATAATATCTTTTAACGAATCATCAGATCATGAATTGAATTGCTGTTGAGCTTAAACAAAAGAAATTTTTTTAGCAGAAATATTGATATCCATTATTGTATTTTCAATGATAAATTATATTTTGTTTAAATTTTTATTTCGATTAATCAAAATTAAAAGACGAAATATATTTTGATTTTTAATTTAATTTCAAAAAGCGATACAATAATACTATTAATGTAAATAAGATGTTTGATTGTAATACATCTAGAAATTTATGTTTTATTTTCCAAAAAGTTAATTTAATACTTAGAATTATTATTCCAATTATAATTTCACTACAAATTCTAAGGTTTAAATAATACAATGCAGTTAAAGTAGTTATTATTGATAAAATTAGGCTAGATAATATCTGAATTAAAAAAATAAATTTAATGAACATTCTTAATTAGCTCACCTTGTAGTTGATTCTAAGTTACTTCATTAATAGTTAAAATTTTAGTGCAATAAATATTCTTTTGCTTATAATGTGTTAATTATATTGATGGAAAACTATAATTTATTTTATTTTTGAAAGTTTTATTGCTGAATATTGTTTTATAGAAAAATATTTATTTTGGCCTATTCGAAGACATTTTTAGTTCATTTTAGGCATATTGTTAGACCCTTATTCAGAATTTCTTTAAATAATATAAAGAAACGTAAAAACACTTAAAAAATAAAGAAAAAATTCCTTAATAAATATAATAACCACTTACAAATATGTCAATGCATATAGCTACAGAGCCAAAAACCTATCTATCTCGTCACCAGCATGATCCACCCTTATCCCAGTACGGCCGAATCAAAAAATCAAACCGCTCGGACCCAAGTCTATTTCCGGCGGTACATACTAAAACCATCTTCGAACAAAATTTACAATTTATTAGCCTGAACCTTATTTCAACTTATATTATTTAATCTAATTCAATGGTTAAGATGTAATCTGTCAAATTTCTTGTTTTTTCCTTCTAAACCCCAAATAAGAGGGGCCCACCCCTCTTCTTATCCGAATTTTTCCTAAAATCTTAACTGAATCCACTGATATAGTGTCAAGGAGGAGATTATAAAAGGACAAACTCACAAACAAAGAAATTATGAGACTTATATATTAAGATATATCAATAATAATAGAATTACAATTATTTTTAAAATACATTTAAATATTGTTTAATTAAAAAACACAATTAATTTATTAAATTTGAAGATAAGTCAATTTAAAGAATTACTATATTATATTATTAAATAGTTTTAAAAATTTAACATTTTTAATTAATGAATTGAATTTTTTGTATATTTTAATTTTCTTCAGAAATACAATTCTTAGTATAAAAATATTTTAAAACCATCTTTTGAATAAGGTTTTAACAAAATTGATTTAATAATACATAAAGTATATTAATAAATTAAGTTTATCGAAGGATAGAAATAACTTTGGCTCATCTAAATAAACAAATTGCAAAAGTCGTAAAATATTATAATTATTTTCATTAAAACAATAAAATTTATTTAAACAAAAAATACATTTAAAGATAATTTTCTATAAATTATTCCAAAATAGAATAATTCTTATCTAAATATATTTTATATGTATTCGGGCTAAGGACAAATCCCGATACCTTTGATTCAAACCCGAATTTATTATCATTTGATAAAAATATAGTATAGCCATCAGTCTGTTGTAAAAATCTTGTTAATACTAGAAATATCATATTCAAAGCAATTTTGTCACCAATACAAACACGTTTTCCGATACCAAATGGTATAAATTACTTGAATTTACTCATAAATAAGAGTTGATCTGAATCAAGAAATCGATTTGGATTAAACAAGTCTGGATTATCCCAGTATTTCTTATCGTTTAATATTGAAAACAAGTTCACAAATACAAATGTTCCTTTAGGTATGAATACGTTAGCTATAAAGTAATATATACGTAAATAAATTTCTATAAATTGTTAAAAAAAACTATCAAGAAATATTCATTTCTACCAATATTAGTGTTGGAAATTGTAGTGTGCGGATCACCAAATGGTAAAGCAGGTCTTAATCGCAATGTTTCAAATATAAACGCATTAATATAATCACAGTTTTCCATGTCTGAGATTTCGGGAGTTTTTTCGCCTTATAAATGGATAAAAAAATAATTAGTAAACCTATTTTTCTATAGTAGTTTCTACCAATTTTATCTTTTACTTCATTTCGCATTCTTCGCTGCATTTCTGGATAACTAGCCATAAAAAGTAAAATCCATCGAAATAGAAAATGACTCGGACCTGAAGCGCCTTAAAATAAATGCTAAAATATTTTAGTATTAGTCATTTTACAAATCGATGGAAACTTCAGTAATAACACTCAATTATGAGAGATACTGTCCTAATATGAAATTTAAAATTTAATTAATACAAATATTGATTAACTTTAAGCCAAATTTCAATTTTTAAATTTTTATCTGGCTTTATAAGAGTAAATGAGATCACGAATATTCTATGAGTATGTCAATATGTCATAAAGAGCTTAACAATATATGTTGCTAGAAAACATAATTCGTGCTAAAGATTTTATTTAAAATATTTAGTGTGAAATCATTTAAACGAAGTTTTTTATAAAATACAATTTTCTATATGGTTTTTGATTAGAAATCAATTATTTTTTAAGGATGTATTAGTCAACGTAATTACAAAGATATCTCACTATTAATGTTTTATTAATATATTATTAATTTATAATCAGTATTATGTCATAAACTAACTAATTTAGACTAAAAATTTATTTATAAAGTAATTTCTAAATTTAATTATCAATAGTCGTTCAAGTTATTGCATTTGAGTAGTGTTGTATCGCTTTTAAAATTAAATTAAAAATCAAAATACAATAAAACTGATTTTTATACTGCAAAATACAATCAAAATACAATTTAAATAAAATTTTTATTAAAATATCAAAATCAAATTGAAAATCACAAATATTTTTGATTTTGTTTTGATTTTGAGCAGAAAATCAAAATTAAAATAGGAATCAAAATGCAAGATATTAAAACGATACAACACTACATTTGAGATATTGTTGACAGTGATTATAATTGAAATCAAAATTTGTTATGCTAACGAGAAATGATCAATATTTATATAATTCATATTAAGGTATATGTTGTAAATTTCTGATAAAAATCAACTAATAGAGAGATTTAATTATCTTAAATCGATAATAAATTAATATTTAATATTTAATAATAATTTCATACCAATAATAATATTGGTTAAGCTTCCGAGAATAAAATCATCATTAATATATTGCGCTTTTGCTTTATTTTCTTTTTGTTTATTAATATCCGCTAAAATATACGATTCACATAAACTGTTTGGTGTCTTTTGTGAACTTATATTATTCTTATCTATTTTGTTAAACAAATTTCTAAAGATATCAATTGACTTCTGACTATTTATACGAGATTTATAATTAAACAATAATTTTAATATTGGCATATATTCCAAAGTTGTTGCTTGAATTGCATATTTTTGCAAATTATCCAACCAATCAAGAATTTGACAAAATTTATTATTTTCAAAATTTAATATATTTCCGAAACAATCTTTGATTATTATAAGAACAACAATGTTATCCGTGTATTTGAAAGGTGTGAATGGTTTATCAGATTGATTTTTCAATATCAAGTGAACAGTTTCATCAACAATTTTATTCGTTATTTCATTTAATTTATTGCTCATTAAGTATTTTCTAATAAAAGACGCAAAATATTTTTTAAGAAATTTTAAAACATTTAAGATAGTGTCTATTTTATTAAGAATTATATTTAAAATATACATTACGGTCAAAAACTAAGGATATTTTATACCGTATGCTTTTTACGAGTCTCACGTTTAAATAATATTGTTAAGGTTAGACTAATAAAGAAATACATTATTTGAAACAGTTTGAAATGCAAACATAGGATTTGCTATATTACTCCTGCTATAATAATAAGCCTTTTTCTTAAATTATTGAAAACCAAAGTTTAAAGACCTCAAAATATTAAAGGATATTAGCTTATTTTTCAAAATAAAATATTTCTGTATTACCCCAAGCCTTCGCAAAAGTTATTTCTTACAATTTGTAAAATAAGAAACATTAAAACGTAAATAAATTCTACATTCATTCTATAGACAATGAGTTCATATAATTATTTTAATGTTAACAAACCTTAACATTTCTGCGGACATTTTTCTCATCAATTTATATTCTTCACTGAAGTTCATCATTGCAAATGTTTTATTGTATGGATTAATTAACGATAAAATTGCCTTTTCATGTTTGGCTAGAAATCTGTCAGAGAGAGCATTATTCATGAACGCTTCTTTTGCCACATCAATACCACTAATTATAACTATAGGAGTCGATAACACCCAGAATGTATAGATATCTCCGTATCTATTAGTGAGGCTATTGAAAAAGAAACTCGGATGACGATTCAGTTTTCCAATTAACACTGAATAAAATAATAGAAGTAATTATTTGTAACATAAGAATTTAGATTTGCATACTTAGAGAATTTCCTAAAATTGGAAGTGGTTTTGGTCCGTTTGGGTAATGTTTCAGTTTATAATAGAAACACAATACATAATTAATTGTAAATCCAATTAAAAATAATAACGAAAATATGAGCATACAAAACAAATACATTTCTCTCTATTTTAATTAACTTCTAAGACAGAGAACACATAATAAGGTTTTAAGTAATATAAGAAATCGCAGTAACATTTACTGCAAAATGAAATTTACCTTTACTTTTATGTACCGGTAATTTGGTAAAACTAAATGTTTGCATATAAAATTTATTTTCAGCAAAGACTTCCGCTTAAATTAGCAATTAATTTATCTGACTTTCTTGAAGAAAAGTCAAGATTATGGATTTGATAATTTTGAGTCTATCCGTCTATTTTTCAGTTTGTTCTTAAATTCGCTGTCTCTATATTTATTAATGACAAGTATAAATCTTCCTTAAAACTGGCATTAAACTATTAGAAAGTCAGCTCTCCATTATATATTTATTATAACCAATTTTAAATAAATCAACGTAATATTTTCCTATATAGTCAATAAAATCAAGGTTGTTATTTTAAAAAATAATATTTTTAAATTGAAAGGTTTTAATATAAAATTATGGAAAGTTTTAAGCAACAAACCTCTACACTATTAGTATTAGATTAGAAATTATAGCAAAGAAACTAAATTTTATATATTAAATTATTATGGATATTTTATAGTTTCTTTATATATTTAAATATTTTAATTTATTTCATAATATTTATTTGTTTTAAACTTTTTACAATTATGAAATTTTTACTAAATGAATGATTAAAGTAAAAATTTAAAATATTGGCATTTTAAATATTAATTATATTGTCAGCCAAATTTAATTATTTTTATATTTTTAGCAATAATAACTATTAAATTTGAATATTGAGTCAGTAAAGAAAATTAAGTTAGGTTTTCACATTAAAGTCGTTAGTTAAACACTTAACTTAATTTACACTATAACTGAGGAAATAAACGATTTGCGCGATTAAGTATTTCCTTGTATGAAAAGATCGCAATGTATGCCATAATAAATTAATTTATAGCAGTATATTTCAAATCACTCAATATTTATGGCCGAGAAATTGCTCAATAATGTTACAAATCATATTTTATCTTTTAATAACTCTTCATTATTACGTGATAATCCGATATATAATATTATCGAGTCATCATCTTCATCGACCGAAATGGATTCTACGGAATTTCGAAGAAGAGGAAAACAAATGGTCGACTATATCGTTAAATATTTGGACACGATTTCTCAAAAACGAGTGACACCAGATGTAGAACCTGGTTATTTGGTAGAGTTAATACCTCCATCTGCGCCTAATAAAGCCGAAGATTGGGATTTAATAATGAATGATTTTGAGCGATACATAATGCCTGGTGTGACACATTGGAAACATCCATCATTTCACGCTTATTATCCAACTGGTGGTTCATATCCTTCCATATTGGCTGATATGCTTTCTGATGCTATCGGTTCTGTAGGGTTTTCTTGGGTAATCATTCCTTCATTATTTAACTTTATGTATTAATAAATTCAATTCATTAAAACTTAATTTATTTAGAATATAAAATATCATATTATAGGTCATCTGAAACATTTTTCAAATTTATCATGCATTACATACATTAACTTAGGCTTCATGTCCAGCGAGTACTGAATTGGAGATTTTAATGGTAGACTGGGTGGCAAAAATGATTGGATTACCACAAGAATTTCTTTGGTATTCAGGACACATCAGCAAAGGCGGAGGTGTCATACAGGTTTAGAAGCTATTAAATTAATTTTTATAAGTTCACTATTAATTAATGACTCATTAAAACATATATAAAAAAATTGATTTTAATAATGATTTCAATTGTATTTTGATTTTAGTCAGACTTTAATTTTGATTGAAATACAATTAAAATAATGCAAAATAAAAATAATTTTTGGAAGAAAAAGCGAAAGACAATAAAATTCATAATTTTCAAATTGAACAACACTAGTACACATTATTTCTATAAATACAGACATCCGCATGTGAAGGTGTATTGGTATCACTTTTAGCAGCGAAATATAGTGCTATTCGTCATTTTTTTCAAATCTCAACAACCTTTCGTCGAAGAAGGACTACTTCTATCAAAACTAATTTGTTACTGTTCTAAAGAAGTATAAATAAGTCATTGCCTAAAATGTTCAGATAATAAACTAAAATTTAATAATAGGCACATTCAAGCATTGAAAAGGCTGCAAATATTAGTTACGTAAAACTTCGTACTCTCGATGCTGACGATGATTTTGCGTTAAGAGGTTTTATTTTAAAAAAGCTATAGAAGAAGATCTTTGTGATGGTTTACTGCCATTCTTTGTTTGTGCCACTCTCGGCACAACGTCGTGCTGCTCTTTTGACGCCATCAACGAAATTGGACCCATTTGTCAAAAATATGGTTTTATATTTCACTTTTTATAATACAAATGTTTTCTAAATTCTAATTAAACTATTCTTTATTCTATTATAAACTATAAGGCGTTTGGCTTCATATCGACGCTGCATATGCTGGAAGTGCATTCATTTGCCCTGAATTTCAATATTTGATGAATGGTGTAGAAGTAACTATTAAAATAAAAATTTTTAATTAATATATTTTCAACATTTTCAATCATAAACGATAGCATGCGTCATCTTTCTCTATGAATCCACATAAATGGATGCTCATTAACATTGAGTGCTCTATTCTTTTGTATGTCATTTTGTGCATTAAATTTAAAATAGTTTATCGTTTATATATATTTATATAAGTGATAAATACCTAGACATAGATATAGACAAGTTTTGAAATTTAATGAATAGATTAACAATTAAAAAATTATATTTAATAAGAGCTTATTAACATTATATTATTAAGTATTAAATAAATAATCGCACATTCAATACTTAAAAGAAATATTTGTTAACGTTATTTCTATCGTTGATTATCATATATCATATAATATTCTTAGGGTTAAAGATCGCTTTAAACTTCAGGAGGGATTAACTGTTGATCCGCTATTTCTTCAACATAGCTATTCCGATAAAGCCATTGATTTTCGGGTCAGTATAATACTGTAAATGACAATTTCGTATTAGAAAAGTTTCGATAAATAAATTTTAATCATAATTAATAATATATACGCAGCATTAGAATATACCACTCGCTCGTAGATTTAGTTCACTTAAACTTTGGTTTGTTATTCGAAACTATGGAGTGGAAGGATTGCAAAAGTATATGCGAGAGGTAATTATATGGCAAATAATATAATTTACCTTAAATGCCTTATTTTATGACTATTTTCAAGGACATAGATTTTTTATTATATTACAGTTACATATATTAAAACGTTAACTTTTATTATTTATTCTTATCAATAGAAAAATAGATTTATTTTCTCGTATTGCTCATTTTTATTCTTTAAAAATAATCTTAAGCCTGGATTTTATGGAATTATTTTAATCTGTATTTAGACCAAACTTTAAGAGTTAAGATTTAGAATGTCAAATAGAGTATGATATATAGAAAAATCTCAATTAGAATAAAGAAAGGCAAAACTAAACTTGTTTTTATCTAGGTTTTACATTGCTGTCTTAAAGATATAATTATCAGTAAAAAATATGTTTTCTTATTATTTTTTACTGGAAACAAATCATTTTTCGTATCCAGATTCTAATTATTAATCTGTGATTAATAAAATGGAAAGATTTTAAATCAGAATTTTTGTTTTGAAAATTCAATCGAAATACAATCCAAATAAGAAATTTCATTGCGAAACAACATAAATAAATGCCACTTTGCGTTATAATAACTTGTTTAACATAAATTGGAGTTATTGGAGTTTCTGTTATTCCACGAATAATTATTTATTAGTATAAATTTAAAAAGTCAAAACAACACTAAATTTAATTTAATAAATGATAATTTTCTATACAGCACGTGAGGCTTGCAAAACGATTTGAATCACTAATACGTAAAGACGAGAGATTTGAAGTGATAAACAAAGTTCAT
>JAQGAW010001545.1:0-18624 GCA_034698025.1 Phthiracarus crinitus
AATAGGATTTGACCGTAGCCAGGGTTTAGCGATGGTTTTGTATCGCTTTTGCTACCATTAAACCTTAGAGAGCTTCCCATCTAAGGAGTAATGTGCGTTGACATCGTCTGAGCTACGGTCCCTTCCGATGATAACGAGAGCTTATTTTTTGGTATTTATACCAAATGAAAAAGTGAGCTCTCTGTGAATGTGTCGTTCTTGTTGATCATATTTTTATAATACGATATCAATTTATATAACTATAATAACATATTTTAATTGTAGACTAATTACTTAACTTATAACGTTAATAAATAAAGCATTAATTTATAGTTATTTATATATTATATAATGTCTAATAATCTTTATTTACCAAAAAACCTTTGCCCAAATTATAAATTTTTGATTAAATCTGCAAACGATATTCAATAATAATACATTAAAATATTTTATTTTGAAACCTCTATGAATTTATTTATTAATTTAGTTAATTAAATAAATTTCGACATAAAGAAATTAACAAATCAATTTTGATATTTTTAAAATAAAATGCGTTTTTTTGACCCAAAATTATTTGTTATTTTATTAATGTTAAGTTATACTTCTGTTTTACAATACAAAATCCTTTTAAATTTGGTAGATCTTTACGTCTTAATTGTTTAAAAAATTCATACAAAATAATAATTAGAAACAATTTCAGTCAAAAGTCAAAACAATTAAAATCTCAGATCAATCTATAGAATTTATAATATTCCAATATTAATTTTCATTTATAACATCCATTCAAAAGTGTTTGATTTCAAATATTATAATATAAGCAAAATAACATTTTAATAGTCTAAGGAAAAGGAATATATTTATTTATTTACCAATTCAAACAATGCGCTGCCGTTAATATCCAATAATGATTTATTATGCTTCCCGGCATATCTTACTTAAATGAAACATAATAAAAAATCTTTATTAAAAATGGTATAATAATATTTATTCGAAATAAGTAACAATTAGATTTTTAAATAAACTCATGCATGCGATTAATGATTATGATTAGACTATTGAATTTTTAGAACCCGACCCGAACCCGACATCCGAAATTATTTTTAAGGGTTAAAATACAAATTATAACAAATTTTCAATTATTTATAAAGAAAAAATTGGTAAATTAAAAATTGGAGTAATATTACAACTTTTCATTATAATTTAGTCTATAAATTAAGTTTTAATTAAGAAGATTGAGTGTATTTTATAGATCCTTAAAGAAAAGTCGGGTTATCACTAAAAGCTTTAAAACCCGAACCAGACCCGACCGACAGATTTGTCGGGTACCCGACCCGAAACCGACATTTCGGGTACCAGATTACAAGTCTCATTATGATCTCATATGTTCAAATACTTTTATAATTTTTATAGTTTTTAGTTTTTATTAATATTACTAATAGTTTTTATAAATTTCATTATTTTAATTTTTAAAATTATATGATTATAGGGAGAAAGCGATGAGGAATCTCTTAAAGTAGGAAAAGCCGATAAGAAAGATAAACATCTTAAAGCAGGAAATCCAATGAGTGATGAGTCACATGAGAAGTCAAAATATAAACAGCTAAAGGTTTTTCACAATTATTTTCCTAAATAGTTATAATTATAATATTAACAAAAAAACTTTTTATTGATTCAATTGTTTGTTGTATTTGTGTCAATCAGACATCACAATCAGAAGAAACAACGGAAAAACACTTGAAAGCGTCACAACCAGCTTCTAGTAAGAAGAAAGACAGCGATGAAGACCGTATGGTTAAGGTATACTAATGTTTCAAATAATTTTAAATACATATTAAATTTAATGCTTATTTTAAACAGGTATCTATGGATCCGGACCCGGAAAGGAAGAAAGGAAAGAAGGGTAATGATGAAGACAAAATGGTTAAGGTATGCTATAACTTTTAATCTGACTTTGCAAATGCAGAAATAAGGATTTGACATTGTACGTCCGTCAGTCCGTCTGTCACACCCTTTATATTTATTAAGTGAAATTTTCTTTATGTATATTAAGGGATATTACGATTCTTTATATTTATTAAGGGATTTTGAATAGCCTCCTATAATAATAAAAGTAGATTAAATTATATAATATAGCCTCCTTCATAATTGCAAATAGTAAAAAAAAGCCTAATAATAGTCTATTACATTGTTGAAAATTAAAAATATCTGAAAATATGAAAAAATTTAATGTTGAAAAACATAATTTCTATGGCATCTGCCACTATTTTTCAAATATTATTTTCCAACGAAATAGACTGGCATCTACCGTAAATGTCTAATAACATCATATAATAACTCAAAAGAGTGACATATTTCGTTAATTCCTATTAATATTAAATTATAACGTAGTGGAACGAGCGATAAAAACTAACTAAAAACTAAACGGCAAAGTCAGATATTATGACCACATCGATCTTGTTTTATATGGATTTTTTGGTAACTTATTAGAATATTTCGATTAAACATAACTAGTTCTTCATTTTTTGGGGAAAATCCCGAAAACAAAGATTAATGCGATTTTCGTGAAGTTAAAGTTATATTATAAAAACAATAAAAGGATCATTTTAATATAGTTTTTATTGTCCCGATTTTCCAGAATTTTACTATAAGTTAATTATTCCCGATTTTTACCAGAAATTTACTTAATAAATTAAAATTTTCCCGATTTTGGAAGTTTTACCAATTTTTCTTGAATTAAAAAGTAAAATTTAAAAAAATATTATTTGAACAAAACAATCTAAAACTAAAAATTAATAGTTTAGAATTATACAACTAATTAAATGTTTAAACTTATATAGGATCAACAACAATAAATTTAGCAATTATTTTAATACTTTTTAACAAAAAATTTTTTTCCGAATTTTCAATTTTTGTTTCCGAATTTAATAGTTTTTAATTCCCGAATCCAACCCGATTTTGATGGTTTTAAGTATTGAAAAATTGAACCCCTAAATATAACTAGTTATCTTAGTTATAATAATTATAATTACTGTGGTTTTAAAATTTTCCCTACAAATTAATTTGCTATGAATCAATCAATTTATACCATTTGATTATAATCAGAAATCTATATTTTTTCGGATTATCCCACTATATTAGAGATTCTGTATTAATTTGGACATATAAATTTTTAATATGAATAAACTATTAAAATTAGTACGTTTTGTTAGTCCAATAATTCTGAGTTTATAACTTTTAAAATTATCACGATAAATGGGAAATCCTTATTAAAATAATCGAAAAAGTGTCTCATAATTGAATTCAATGTTAATTATTTCTTAAATATACAAATAATATCCGTGGGTTATAGGTATCTATGGATCCGGACCCGGAATCAAAGAAAGGAAAGAAGGGTAAAAAAGGTGATAAAGAAGACGATAAAGAATTAAAAGTGATTAGAAATGAAAATAACATTTTTTAGTTATACTATAAGTCATTTAATCATTAATATATTTTTAAAAATATGAATAGGCATCACACGATTCATCTGATAAACCTTTGAAATCAGCACAACCGCCGAAGAAACTCGTTGACGAAGAAGAAGATCATGTCGTAAAGGTATTCACACAATAATTTGTAACTAAGAAATGATAGATTTAATAAATGATTTTATAGTCAGCAGTTCCGGACACAGAAGAAGATAATAAGGTTTGCATTTATAGTTCGTTTCATCTAAAAACTTATTTAATTTTTATCGAAAAAGTCAAAAAAAGGAAAAGACAAAAAGGATAAGGTATTAAAATCGGCAAAACCGCCGACCGATGAGAAAAAGGATAAAAAATTGAAAGCAGCGAAACCTCCAGAACCGAAAAAAGAGAAAACAACGACACCTGCAGAAGAAGTAGATGTTGGAACTGCGCCTTCATTTTAGTTGATATAATATTTCTTAATAAACGATTTAATTTTTAAATAATAATTTTAATTTTTTCTGTACACATATTCACAAAATAACAACATTTTAAATAATAAATATAATTATAGTTTTATAAATGTATTGATTTAAAAAACACTCATTTAAATTGAACTCTTCTGTTCGTAAAGATTGGAGTTTTAAAACGAATATATTATCACACATTTCAGTCGATGTCATCAATGTTTTAATTACTGCTTACTTGTAATTTTATTTATTATTATTATTATTATTGCTGTCCGATAAAAATATATGTTAACAATAATTAAGTGTTTTTTTATTTAAATTGTTAGGAAACACACTAAATATAGTAGTATACAAATATCGATATCTAATTTCATGACACGTAGTATAACACTTTTAATTAAAATAATTAGGTTTTATGAAAAATTTGTAATTTTTGAAATGCAAATTATTTTTATTATTTTGTTATTATTTGTAATTTATCAAGTGTTTTGTTTTAAACAAAGATTAAGAGGGCATCGATATTATGATAGCGATTGTGAACCTAATGGAAGTCATTGTAGTTCTGATGCCGGTTGTTGTTCAGAGTTTTGTAATTATTATGATAAGTGCTCAAAACCAAACAGACAGTTACGGATTATTTTATTATTTCATTTTTTTGATCGATTTTATTCATAATCTTTCACACTTTAATAGATTGTATTTAATATATTAAAACTATTTCATAATTATTTTACGCTATTAGATGTTTAATGGATGGAATTAATTGTGTGATAGTTATAAGTGCTGTTCAGGTTATTGTAATCGATTTCATACATGGGAGTAATCGATGGGAAAAAGATCGATGGAGAAAACGAGTAAATTAATTTTACAGCAAATTACTATTAAAACTAAGATTAATTATGTAATACCAAAAAATGTGACAAAATTTATGTATTTTCCTATTAAGCGAATTAATCTTTAAAAAATTATAGTTAATTTCGTTTTTTACTTTTGGAATTATACTCAATAAAATAAATATTTTTTTATACAATAGAGGTCTATATAATACATTATAGGTCTATACAAAACAATAGAGGTCGATATAACACGTTATAGGTCTATACAAAACAATATAGGTCGACTTAACACATTATAGGTCAAAACAAAACAATAGATGTCGATATAACTCAATTGAGGTCGAAATAGATCAATAGAGGTCGATACAAAACAATAGGTCATTACATCACAATAGAGGTCGAAATAGCTTAATAGATGTCAATACAAATAGTAGAGGTAAAATAAACAATTAGAGGTCTATACAACAAAAAATAAGTCAATTCAAAACAATAGACGTCAAAAGAAAACTATAGAGGTCAATTTGACTCATTAGAAATAGATAAATCATAATAGAGCTCGATAAAACTCAATAGACATTGATAAAACTGTATTTAAAAATATAATTCCATTTTCATAAAAATAATCTATGATTATACACATTTATTGAATATAACCTTAATTATAACTTTTAAATAAAAAATTTATATGTAGTACTTTGAATTATAATATATATATATAATTAAACGTTTTAAAGAATAAATGATTCAAAATAAGTTATTTGATAATAAAATTTAATCCCGAAAATCTGTTTAATTACATTGACCTATTAAAGTGTACCGTGTGTTTACTTTCCTAATTTCCTACTTCTCAGCGGAAACAAAATATTAAGCAATAATATATATACCAGTCGATTCCTTAGAATTTACTAATTTTCTCGGAATGGAACAATTAAAGGGTTCTAATCACTCATTCACTCGTCAGCCTTAAAAATCGAAAAAAAAATAATATTAAACAAAAACACATGGTATAGCAGTGTTATGTTAACGTTTGTTTATTTACGTTTACGTAAACACGTGTTGCTGTGCTGTTGTGTTGTTGTTGTCATGCATCGAAAAACTGTCTCATAATTGAATTCAATGTTAATTATTTCTTAAATAATATCCGTGGGTTATAGGTATCTATGGATCCGGACCCGGAATCAAAGAAAGGAAAGAAGGGTAAAAAAGGTGATAAAGAAGACGATAAAGAATTAAAAGTGATTAGAAATGAAAATAACATTTTTTAGTTATACTATAAGTCATTTAATCATTAATATATTTTTAAAAATATGAATAGGCATCACACGATTCATCTGATAAACCTTTGAAATCAGCACAACCGCCGAAGAAACTCGTTGACGAAGAAGAAGATCATGTCGTAAAGGTATTCACACAATAATTTGTAACTAAGAAATGATAGATTTAATAAATGATTTTATAGTCAGCAGTTCCGGACACAGAAGAAGATAATAAGGTTTGCATTTATAGTTCGTTTCATCTAAAAACTTATTTAATTTTTATCGAAAAAGTCAAAAAAAGGAAAAGACAAAAAGGATAAGGTATTAAAATCGGCAAAACCGCCGACCGATGAGAAAAAGGATAAAAAATTGAAAGCAGCGAAACCTCCAGAACCGAAAAAAGAGAAAACAACGACACCTGCAGAAGAAGTAGATGTTGGAACTGCGCCTTCATTTTAGTTGATATAATATTTCTTAATAAACGATTTAATTTTTAAATAATAATTTTAATTTTTTCTGTACACATATTCACAAAATAACAACATTTTAAATAATAAATATAATTATAGTTTTATAAATGTATTGATTTAAAAAACACTCATTTAAATTGAACTCTTCTGTTCGTAAAGATTGGAGTTTTAAAACGAATATATTATCACACATTTCAGTCGATGTCATCAATGTTTTAATTACTGCTTACTTGTAATTTTATTTATTATTATTATTATTATTGCTGTCCGATAAAAATATATGTTAACAATAATTAAGTGTTTTTTTATTTAAATTGTTAGGAAACACACTAAATATAGTAGTATACAAATATCGATATCTAATTTCATGACACGTAGTATAACACTTTTAATTAAAATAATTAGGTTTTATGAAAAATTTGTAATTTTTGAAATGCAAATTATTTTTATTATTTTGTTATTATTTGTAATTTATCAAGTGTTTTGTTTTAAACAAAGATTAAGAGGGCATCGATATTATGATAGCGATTGTGAACCTAATGGAAGTCATTGTAGTTCTGATGCCGGTTGTTGTTCAGAGTTTTGTAATTATTATGATAAGTGCTCAAAACCAAACAGACAGTTACGGATTATTTTATTATTTCATTTTTTTGATCGATTTTATTCATAATCTTTCACACTTTAATAGATTGTATTTAATATATTAAAACTATTTTATTATTATTTTACGTTATTAGATGTTTAATGGATGGAAGTAATTGTGTGAAAAAGCTTAGTTATAAGTGCTGTTCAGGTTATTGTAATCGTTATCATAGATGCGACGCAAATCCATGGATAAACGATCGATGATGGAGAAAACGAGTAAATTAATTTTACAGCAAATTACAATTCAAACTAAGATTACTTATGTAATAAACCAAAAAATGAGACAAAATATATGTATTTTCCTATTAAGCGAATTAATCTTTAAAAAAATTATAGTTAATTTTATATTTTACTTTTGGAATTATATTCAATAAAATATAGATTTTTTATATAATCATGTTTCTTATTTGAATGTTTAAAATTTATGCATTTACATATAATTAGATAAAATTGATTTTAAACTGAAAGTGTGTAATGGTTACGTGACTTTATAGCGTACATAGTACTGCAACAAACGCTATCTATTTTCTAAACATAATCTATCAACAAAATCTACCAACAAACGAGATTGCCTATCCGAATTTTAATTAATTTATTTTTCCACAATAGATTGTCAAAAAGTAAAGAGTAAACTTCTTTTTTTGAGAAATATAAAATATTTTGATATCGACATCATTTTCAAACATTTCTGTAAATGAATTTGATGTTTTCGAGTAATTAATGTTGAATAGATGCTTAAAAATTCTACGAAATCACAAAAAAGTTTAAACAGATAGAGACCTTAAGCGTCTGGGATGTGGAGCACTGTCTTGATAGCATCGAAATGTGGTCATTTCAATCATTTCTCTGTCAATATTTTTATAAGGAAATAACTTTTTTATGAATAGTTTAATATCTTTACTCAAATAATTAGTCGCAGTGAAAATACTAAGACCACAAAAAATACCAAAATAGCCTCCAATTGTTGAGAATAGTGAAATTAATGAAGAATTCGGTGAATTGGAATAACTGTAATATTGATTGTAGTAGTGATATAATGATATCTTTAACAAAGAACTGTCTATTTTGAAATTTTTTCTTTCAGAAACTTTAAATCGTTGAGTAATGCATCTTTGTTTGCATTTTTTACGCACTTTCGCCAATTCATTGTTGAATTATCGGTTTCGATCATTAATTTCATGTTTTTATACGATTCCAAGAAGTTTTTACTTATTATCTGATTAGTCATAATAATAAACTTATTATTAGTGTTAAGTAAATAATTAAAATAACATTTATTCTCGCAATCTTCATGTGTATAGGTTTCTGTATACGAATTGCAATTTATATTTTTAAATTCATTAGTTATTTTAAAATATCCAAAATGGTAATGATTGCCAAAATATATTTTTTTAAGCCTTTTCTGAATGGAATCCGTTATTGGAGTATGGATTGCAAAATTAAATTCACCATTAGTTAAATACTTTACACGTGTTGTGATCTCGATATCAATTGATTCGGTTTTTTCTAAAATGCTTTTCAAATTATCTTTCTTACTGTGAAAAAATGTGAAGCACTTCTTTAACTTATTTTCTTTATCAATATATATCGATTCAATTGGTTCGTCATCTTTAAGTTCATGGGTTTCTTTATCATTGTTTGCTTTTATTTTTATGTCAACTATAGATTGATTTTTCAAGTTTTTCAATGGAATGCTTATGTTATCGAATGCATAATATAAAGGGATTAATTGTAATGCCTTCCATGTTTCACCATTTATTTCAACCAAACTCACATTTTTCTCGATTATTTCGTTTTCGGTTTTCTTAAACATTCGAGACAAATCTAATAACTTTTCCACGGATGAAAACACTGGTAAGCATATAGTAATTGAAGGCATAGACTGTAATTCTTCGTTATAATCAATATTGATTTCAGTACTAGGTTTTGACTCATTTAAATATTGTTTAATAATAAAACAAAGTGTTACCGAAATATAACCGAACAAATAAAATAAATAACACGCGTTTTGGTGTTATTTTAATCATGTTTGCATCAAAATTTAATTGTAATATTATTGTAAACTTATCAATAACTTTATATCTCTAATGTGATTACAACACGCATTACATATATTTTTAGGCAAATGCAAAATAAATAAAATATTGTTATAATGTCAATAATGGTTTACACCTTGAATTTTATTACAGTTATTCATCTGCTTTTTATTGCAAAAATATCATCGAATTTTTGGAACAGTTATACATACATGTATATTATATGTGTGTTTCATATTAATAGATTAGGGTAATATAGGGATTACTTTTTAAAATTAAAATAAAACGATTTATTAAGTCACATAATTTAATTAATTTTGTTGAGATTATTATTATTCAGATGAGTTTATTAAAATTAGATTTTTATTAAAATAATATAATATTTTATCTTCAATAGAAGTATATGTTAACAAAAATTCAATATAAAACCCTAACTCACACAAAACCCTGCAGTACTCAATACTCCTTGCATATTAAATTAAAATTTATTACTCTAAACTATTGACAATGTATAAGTATATGCATTAGACTATTGATTAAAAAAGGGCTAACATTTTACTCTTTAATATTTTAGTATATGTTTAGCTTTTTTAATTTTGAATTCACATTTTCTATAGCTATACTTAATTTATTATTTTTAATTATTTTTACAGAAAAAACTAAATTTATTATTTTTAATTATTTTTACAGAAAAAACTAAATTTATTATTTTTAAGTTAAATAAATTCCTTAAGAAAAATCATTCCAACTAAAACGATATCACATTTCCCACATCTACTTCTGAAGAATTCAAAGTGGGTGATACTAAATTGGGGGCAAGTAATTTAACTTAATATTATTAATTAAAAATACACATTTTAAACAGATAACTTTTGACGTGATCGGTTAAATGTTTAAAGTTATGGTTAAAAGTAGACATTTTTTAAATTCTTAAATTTTGTGCATCACTATTATTTAAATTAAAAATTTTAATAACAGCTGTTTAAGCTATAATGTAGTGTGTAAAAGGGGGACCGAAAAATCAAGTCAAAAAATTTTTTAACAAAATGTGTCTGACTTTGTCGTATATGGCAGCATATTTTCTTTACTGCATTAATTGTTTTCAAGGATTTTGTATTTAAATTATTAAATTTTATTATAACTTATATTTGAGAAAATTTAGCCAATCGGACTTTCGTAATTTAAATTTGTCTTTGTTTTTCTAGTTCTAACCTATAACTGGCTGGTTTTCATCAGTCGCGAGCGTTAATATTTCAAAACTTCTCATTTTATTATATACAAATATTTTGCTCGTTTTTGCAAATTTTTGTGATGTTATATGAGTTTTTAACGTAAACTCGTTGGTAACAGATTTAAACAGGAGTAAGATTACGTGTGAAAGGAAATTGAAATTTTATGCGAAAATTCCTAAATATTATTTAACATGATTTATATTGAATAAAGTAAGAAGTAATGTATGTTCCAAAGTTTTATCATAGTGGGGGATAATAATATTTATGGAAATAAGCATACATTTTAAATGTAAATTATTCATTTTAATACTTTTATTATAAATTTATTAGCTGTGAAGTATGAAAAATAAATTTATGGGTTTATGTAATTTATTTAATAAGACTACGATATGATATCAATGATTGCCAATCACTGATTGCTTAAAAGTGAATTAATAATAATTAGAGAAAAAGGTTATTAATTTATATTAAATGACACAATCAACATATAACTATTTTAAACAAATTAAATTTAGTATAATTATTATTATATTCGATTAATTCAGTTTCATTCATAGTAAATATGCAATCTTTTGGTTTATTAATAATCTGTAAGTTTTTTAATACTTTTATTAAAATAAATAAGTATAAACATATATTAATTCTAATAAAAATATTAAGTAAGAAAAGCATTTTCCTAATTTAATAAATTAATTTTTATATTAACTATTAACAAATAAAAATAACATGTATAAACTGGGTGAGCATTAAATATGCCGACAGTATAGTAAGCGGTTTTTGTTTAAATTTTTTCATAACCCATAACGTTTCAGTTAATCTAGAGATGGGCGCGTATACGAAAATTCCGACCCGCATTCATCAGTAAAAATTTATAATGTGATCTTATCCGATCCGCAATTAGAATTTTTTAAACAATTCGCTTTCCGTAGAGGATAATCCGCAGATATCCGCATATTTGAACTTTATTGATAATTTATGTCATATTTAAATAAATATATTTTTCTCAGTTAAAATATTTTTTACATTTGTTTCGATAAAGTAAACAAAGTCAATATAATTTAAAAAACTTTTTGGTTCATAACCACTGTCTGAATTAATTTTATTCATGTTTTGTGCGATATTTTATTTAAAGACAGTAAATAAGTAAATATTTCGACCAGCACTTTGGTCCTTATCAATACTTAATGAACATTTTTTAAAATTTGGCTTTAGAGAGAAACTTATGCAAAAGCGTTTTAAACTTACCATTCACAGCAGAAATTTCACGCTAAAAACTTATTTACTGTCTTAAAATAAAATATCGCACAAAACATGAATAAAGTCAATATACTTATTTATTGTGCTATAATAATGCAATTATACATTTATTAATTATTATATGTTATAGATAATATAAAAATAAAACATTTATATAGTCATTTTTTGTTTAAAACTATGAAATATATTTTATGCGGATGATTGCTGATAAATATCTAAAAAATAACCCGATCCGCATCCGTCCAGCAGTAAAATATCATTAATCCACTCCGTATTCAATCTGTAAATAAATAAAATATGGAAAAATTTGTAATTATCCTCATCCGCATCTGCTTATATCCGTATCCGCGCCCAACTCTAGATTAAACCATCGGCAACTTTAGTGAGCGTGAAAGTCCATGAATGTAATATTATATGTATGCTTTTGTGTTTTTCACATGAATCACATAAATTGAATTTTTAAAAATTTTTATCTATATTTTTACTATTAAAATGCTCTTAAGTGCGCAATGAAGAAGGAAATGGCGTAATAAAGCACATGTACTGCGTTATTGTTTATGTCAGTTATGTACGGTATAGCAGTGCATTGTTTTGCATCACAGTTACACTTTACATGTAATGAATTTTTCTATTACTGTGTTGTATGTACTGTTAGATGTGGTAAACAATAACCGTGGGTTACCGCCGGTTTCTCTTGTACTTAGTAATTGTACTTATTTGCTGCTTTTTATTTTTATCATTCACTATTATAGTATATTACACTTTTGTTAATCATAAAATCCGTAAGAACACGTACTGAATTACTTTACACTTTTGTAAATCTTTGTTACCCACCATTACTAAGTATTTCTATGTATTTCACATTATCTATTACCCCAACCCTAACTCCTTGGCAGTTGTCCTCAAAGTTGAAAGTTATCACACATTTTTATGTTACTTTGTGCACATCAGACAACTTTTCGGGAATAAGAATCATGGATATTATCAAATATATCTTTCGATTAGACCTGGAAAAATTATCGGGACGGGACAGGACAGGATCGGGATTGATTAAATTTTTACGGCATTGTCACATAAAAATATCGGGAAGGTACAGGAATTTAGATTTTACTCACAAAATTCCGAAAATCTATAATTGATTGAATTTTAAATATCTATAATTTTGAAAATTTTAAAGCGTATTTTATCAATTTTTAACTTGTAAGCATATTATACACATGAAATGTATTTAATTGAAAGCTTTCATTTTATTTGCCAAAAAAATTTTACAAAATTTATTTGTTTTTCTAAAATTAAGTCAATCAATTAATGAACACAAAATATTTACGGGACAGGACGGGACGGGACTAAAATTTATCATAAACAGGACAGGACGGGACAGGACTAAACAATTCAATTAGCAGTACAGTACGGGACTCTGATTTTCAAACTTTTTCCACATCTACTCTCGATATATGTTATATTTATATTCATTTATTATTTTCTATTCTGTTTCAATTGGAAAGGAAAATCTCTTTTTTCATAATAGTATACAAATCACGTTATCGTAAATCACTATTACTGTGTCACTGCAATTAAAGTGAATCAAAGAATTTCAAGCTATTTTATAATTTAATTTTATAAATTAATAAATTTTACGAAAACGTCAATTCAAAAAAGAAATATTTCTTTTATGTAAACAAAAAGAGGTAATTATATTAGTCTTGAGGTTTAATCAAAAAGTTCTATTTGATCAAAACATAATTTAATTATTTATTAAAATTATAATTACTAGAGACCCACATCAATTCATAGTCACGCATTCCCTAACTTTGTACCCCATGAAATTTATTTAATAAAATATTTGCACTTGAGCTTGAGCTTAATAATTTGTCCGGACACCTGAGCTTACAAGTAAAAGATTTTTTTTCTAAAACAAAAAATTATAAATAACTAATAATAAAATTTTATTTATATTAACTAAAATTTTGATTTTTGTGATTTTTATTGTTATAATTAATAAAAATATTAAAATATTTCGTTAGACTAAGCTATATTTAGGTATATTTGGATAGAATTTATGTAATATTTTATTCATTAATGACTTTTAAAGCTCAAAAAGCTCACTGGATTAAAATTTGAGCTTAAGCTTATAAATATAAGCTCAAAAGACTCTGGCTTTGAGCTTTATATTTACTTTAAATCTATAAGTTGAGCTAGAATTTAGCTTAAGCCAGCTTTACGATAACTTGTCGGAGTTTGAGCTTACTATCATCATTAGTTATAATTTTCACAATGCTTTTTATTATTTGCTATGCTTTATATTTGTTTATTTATAAATTAAAGCCCGGCCCGGCCCGAAATTTTTAGTGTAAAGCCCGAACCCGGCCCGGCCCGAGCAAATGTGTTCGGGGCTCGCGGGGGCCCGACAAATCGGGGGCCCGTTAGCAAGTCTAGATTGGATTAATATTTCGATTATTGTACATATTGTTCGCTTCAAAATTCGTTTCATATTTACATTAAGAGAAAAATTCATAATAAATGTTCTTAATAAAGCACTGTTTGAATTTATACAATGTTTTGGGCGACGTTTGATATTATTAGAAAAACTTAACACATAAGTGGTGTGAAATGACTAATCCTTTTAATGAATTTTAATCTGATCTATGTGTACATTTTAATACAATCCTTGCACGTTATTCAGTCAAATTGACATCATCTGTATTCTCATTGTATAAATGTTGTATAATCATAAATTTGCTATTTGCAGGCAATCAATGGTGGAATGATATTGGATTAATCAAATTAAAAAATGAAATTGATTTAAGGACTGAAACCGTAAATGGCGTGTGTTTACCTGAAGAATCGTACGAAATCGAAAGAAGTGAGGATCAATACGCAAAGATATGCGGTTGGGGTGACATCAATAAAAACGTAGCGAATAGAAAAAGATTAAAGACTATAAGTATTCGGTTAAATCCTAATCCAATAAGTAAACCATTTATAGAATCGAATGGAAATTCTTCGGGTATTGTATGTCCGGTAAGCGTTAACTAGAAGCATGTCTAATGCTTAATTTATTCGCGAAGAGATTAGCATAAACTTCTCTAAAAGCTATAATACATTATTTTTCGAATCAATTTTAATTTGATTACAGGGTGATTCTGGATCACCACTGATTCGTTTTAGTAATGGGCGTGCAGTTCTGATTGGTGTTTGGCATACAATACAACGCAAACCTATGGCTGAACACTGCGGTGATATCGGTTTATTGGTGTTCACATCCATTCCAGAAACAGTTGATTGGATTGTAAGAACAATTAGAGAAAATTCTTAAAGTTAATCTTTTTATAGATAATGAATTTTATTCATCTTATTTAAATTAAAAGAAATATTCAAATATAATTAACTATAATTTATAGTTTAAATATATTGATTAATTCAAGTAAATCATATAATTTTTAAACGTTTATATTAATTTATTTCTCGATTATTGTATAAGTTATTATTTTGTCGTAAATAGTTTTGCAAAAATTAGTATAGTTTCTATTCATTATTCGTCAATAGTAATTTTAAACCAAGACTTTCCATTTTTATTATCGCCATAAACATCAGATATCATAACATAACCTGGTCTTTGATTTGTTATTTTATGTGATGAAATAATTCCGATTGAATAACATTGAAATTCATTTTGAAGCTAAACAAACAAAAATATTTAAAGAATATATAATATATATTACTTGAAAATTGCATACTTCTTTTAAATAAAAATTAATTTTTGTATTATCGTTAATAACATCGATTCGATCAATAAGTTCTGAGTTTCTATCTATCGATACATTCCTATATATAAAACCTGATGGCAAATCAACTTCTGTTATAATGTTGTTAACGGTTTCATTTAAATTATATCTATTGTGAAAATAATAAAATATATTATATTATTATCTTAAAATTAATATTAATTATACTTAAGCACTTGAATAAGTAAATATCTTAATATTATCACAAAATTAAATAAAATTAAAATTATTCAAACCGGTTACAAATATCCAAATACAGAAATCCGTTTCCATTATTAATAACAGTGTAATTGATTGAAAATGAACTACCATTTAATGTTTTAATAATATTAATGCTCTTCCATAACCATTTGCGCTAATATTAACTTCTGATGTTTTATTATCAATTTCTATCGTTTTAATTAATCCATGTAAAGGCTGAACAATAAATGAAGTTATATTATTATCATAAATGAAGTCTATATTTAATTCCTGTTTCCGATCATCAGAGGACTTAATAAATTTAATAAATATTGCCATCGCTTCATGACATATGCCATCGGTATGGCTATCTTTAATATATCCATCGGTCTTTTTAATTGATATCAAATATTTAAATGTTTCTAAACCATAATTATATAAATTTCTATTGCAAAATATCATTAACGCATAGGCAGCCACTAAAATATTATGCTCTCCTGTAAAACTTCTAAATCCATTGCTATTTAGTATCGAGATATTCATTAGTTTATTAAAGCAATCGTCTTTTAAATTACTGTCTGATAAGTGAAATACATAGCAAGATATTGTGATGTCTAACGAATCAGTTAAATTTTTAAAAATCTTCTCTAAATACTCATTAGCTTTAATATTTTCATAAGAGTATTTTCCGGCTGAGTTTAAATTTAGCGAAATGTATACAAAGGAAGTCAAATATGCATTTTTATTTTCCGTTTCAATTATTATTTGATTTTCAATTTCTATGAATTTTCCATTAGATTTCTGAATATTTTCGAGCCAATAAATTGCTCTCAATATTAATGATTCATTAACAAAACCAAATTTATTCGCATAATATAAAACTTTAAGAGTGTTTGCAGTTTGCCAAACAGAACTTGTAGTGTCAACACTAACGTTATTATTTAGAATACGATAATTTGGGTTTACATAATTATAGCCAACATATGATCCGTCATTTGGATTGTGAAAACACAAGTACTTTATATGTTCCTTAATTGAATTTTTTGCATTGGTTTCCTGTTCTTTTGATAACATTTTTGAAATGTTCAAATAATTGAACATAAAAACTAACGGAAAAAACTTTTTGAATCGCTGTTCACAACAACCAGAAGGATATTTAAAATCTGGTTTTAATTCATATTTAAGTACTTGATTAACACTAGAAATATGCCACGAATTTGATATTAAATATGGCGATACAGACACAAACACTTTTAGTGATCCATCAACTATTTCCATGTTTTCCAAATCATGTTTCGCTAGAAATGGTTTAACATAAGAGTTATTATCACTTTAATCTATCATAACAGATGTTTCCATATGCACTTCAAATCCTTCAAAAGTTACAATTAATTGTTTCATTTCTCCGTCACTAATCGTATTATTATCATATGTTGCATTAACGAAAGCATTAATATTGAATTTTCCGATTTCATACGAACTAATATTACATTTGTGTTGAATTATTTCGTTTTCATTCATTATAAACTGTTTTTTACATGAATCAGAAATAAGTACCGTTTGATTATCACTATAAACTCCCAAATCAGCAGTTATTGTTTCGTTTAAATAGTTAAATATTAAAATATTGATTTCAGATATTTCTCCAACTTTTAGTTTGTTTGGCAAATTCAGTTTTAAAAAGATATCACGAAAAACTGTTACCTAGAAATTAAAATAATTAATTATACTATTTATTATTTCAATTTAATATTAATAATCGAAAATTAAATTATTTAAAAATAATAAATAAAGTTTTGAGAAAAAAAATGTTTATCCCAACTATTAGTATTAAATGATTAGTTACATATCCAGGTTTATCCAATAAAATCAGTCCTTCTTCTTGATGAACAGCAAAACCTGTTAACTTCCACTTTGTTATCGAATCCGGAACTTTCGCTCGTAATCTCATGACATTTTTATTCCTAATATAAAATTAAATTATGATTAAATAGTCATTTATTATAATTATGTCATACATTATAACTTTATCCCAAATCCAAGTTTCGCGCAAATCGGTTCTCAAAATTTTGTTATCTAATGTGGGATAATCCGGTTCATCATTATCTTCAATAAAACCAAAATTTGAAACCAACGGAATATTTTGATCTTCATTGTCATGCGATTCACCACTCATTAATATAAAACATTCTTTTCTATTATTAGATCTATAAAACACATCCGATTGCAAAAAATCACTACTTTCTGTATAATTAATTGTCGTCATTAATAATTGTGATGAAACTCGTGTCTCTATAATCTCGTTTCCCTGATTTAGAGAATTTATTGAATCGTCAACACCTAATAAATAAGCAATGGATTCTTGATTCGCTTCAACACTAAATTTGGCTGTATTTCCAGCATTAACACGAGGCGTAATAACATTTATTTTTATTTTTGAATCGAACAATCCTTCAACTTTTAACGTTAAGGCATCTGATATTTGACCTGAAAATACAATTATTGTGAAATCTGGAATCAATTGCTTAGTAATAGTAATATCGAATTGTTGTTCTTTATTATAAATAGCGAATGATTTCTGTTCAAAATGGACAATATTTCCTTTTGAAACAATATAATAATAAATACGATTAAACTCGCGAAACATTGTTACAATAAAAGTCACTGTATCTCCAAAACGGATTATATCTTTGATATCTTTTGTCAATATTTGAATTTTACTATAATCACAATATCCTGAAGAATTAACTGAGTTTTGACTTATGCATTGTTTGTTGTATATTAGTTCATAAATAAGTTTATGTGTATGTTTATTAGTAGCAAATCTACAAATAATTTTGTTGTTTTCATAATCAATTTTCTTATCGATTAAATATGATTCACTTTCTTCATTATAATATGTTATAAGAATTCCTCTGCACTTTATATTATTTAATATTTCAGTCATTGATTCACTTTTTATTTGCTTTATTTTCCACTTTACTTCCACTGTATTTCCAGCGAAGAATACTTTTACGTTTTCATTTTCGACA